>JAVFBW010130486.1:0-13845 GCA_034783835.1 Mopalia ciliata
TCCGCTGTCTAAAGCACTGGCGATATCAAAATATATATCTACAAGTTGTGTGATTGTAGAACTACCAGGCAAAAAGCTTTCTTTATTATTAAACTGTCGACATTATTTTATTGTGTCATGGTCCATTAATAAAAGGGAAAGTATACTTTGATTTTAAATTTGTTGACCACAATCCTTCGACAAGGGTAAGGCTTAATCAAAAGCTTTTTGTTCCTTTAAACATATCTATAGATTTCACTTAAACAACAAATTGTTATTTTATCGCACAAAGAATAAGATTCACGGTGTCATGCGCTGACAAGAAACAAAGAAATAAATACAACACATTAGTCCCTTTTCAGTGAAAAATGTCACAACACATTGAATTCATTCATCTAGATATCGGAAATTAAAGATTCTACACCGGAAATTAAGCAGTAACTATTGCCGAAGGAGGAACCAAGTCGATTGACTGTCAAGGAGAAAACACAAAAAACATTAAGGAAGCGTCTTTGTCTGCAAAATCCCATTTAACAGAAAAAAGAAGTGTTCTGGTATCAATCAGTGATGACTGGAAGCTTTGTATAGAATTGTCTAATGTATCTTTGCTTCGTGTTTGTAGAGGGGTCATACTGGCAACTGTAACTTAGGCAGTCGGGGCCTGTTTACATAGAGCTATTCAAACGATTTTAGGGAATTCTGATTAGTAGCATTCTGGCTGGTCGACTGTTTGATAATTTTTATTTAAGAATTCAGAAAATAAGGGGAATTCCCCCGGAGTAGCTTCTGTAGATCACACCTTAAGAATAAGATCGCTTGACAGAGGCAAAGTACTACTTATATACTATTTAGTCCTAGATTTAAAATAATCCAATGATTAATTGTGACATCATATAATAAAACGGGCTGTTTGATTACCCTTTTTTAAAACTTATAAAACTAAAAGCATGATTATATGATTTCGGTATTAAAAACAGTTAGACTGTTTGAAACTGAAATTTAAAGAAGAACGCAAGTTTGTTTACATCAGAATCATATTACTGCGCAAAGGGTTACCCCAATGACCGTGAGAACGTGAATTTTTTCTATAAAATAACGCACCCCAGAGAAACATTCGAGAAAACATAGTTCAATTTTAAACACTAACTAGCGGTTTTATTTTGTTTAATTATAATAACTAATTGCCCGGTTGCCAACTGTTGATCTGCTACACAAGGTCGAGGGATTTCCCCAGTCACGTTAGGGGGCGCTGTCATATACAATGTTAACATTGAAAAATATTCCCGTTTCAGACCGTACGTATATGAACTATCTGATACGGATAAATATACCATGCCTCTGTTTCTGTGTGGTGTGACTCATAGGTATAGTATAAAGCCCTATATCGTCTGCATTAAAACTAAAAGGACCATGAAACCCAAAGAAATGGTATCCACAGATGAACCTCTTAAACGTTTTCTTAACATTTTCCGATTCTAATTGTTTAACACTCCCTATGAAAAGATTGTCAAAGGGATGAATTGCTTGCTTTTTGTAACAGGAAAAATGTTCATCTAATACTCCGATACGGATTTTGTTTTTGTGTTGTAGAAAATTAGCAAAGTTTACGCTGGTGTTGATGTTGGCGTTTGGAGTCCATTTTGTCATATTTTTGTTCATACCAGATGACCTGCTAGTGCCTCTCTTATATGCGAATATGTTCTGCAATGCCTTCCAGGTATGAAGTTGTTTTATGTATGTATTTTGCTGCGTCGATCCTTCCTCTTAAGCAGGCGACTTATAAGCGTGTATTTGTTTGATTCTTGTTTAACAACGTACTGAAGGTTATTTCCTATCATAGGACTGTGCCAGCCCAATGGGTGGAGGACACCATTTCAGTTACTGCTGGAAACACAGTTCAGTCCAATATCTCTAATACATCCTGACTAATTTGTTGCAATGATTGTGTGATAGCGTTACTGGGTTTTTTTCTAATGGACGCGAAAAGATAATTTAAATAACTAAGAAATGAAGTTATTTGAAAATATAAGTATTTTAAAATATAATTGAGATCATACGGAATAAGACATACTACAAAGGGTCACATTCCTATTATAGTATTTTGAACAATTTAAATACTCTTGATATGAAATTTACATGTGAAATTTAAATTTTCGTTTTATTTTGTCCTGCAGGGATTTTTCGTGTCACTATTTTTCTGCTTTCTTAACGAAGAGGTAAGGACTATTTAGATACAGGGTAAAATTTCACGAGGTAATATGCGACTTAGTGAAAAATTTGTCTTTCAAATTCAGACAATAGATGTATTAGAAGCAATGTTTTAGAATACCCAGTATAAAGAAGCCTACAAGAAACAAGCCCATGACTTTGTGAACAATTTTATCGTACCTTTTTGATTATATAGTTTGCTGTTAATTTAAAGTAGTTTCTACGGTAAATATACCAGTATTTCAGGTGTAAACATACGAACTATATAAGCCTGTAATTTTACAGTGAAAAGCACTGGTCACAGATTTGCCAGCACTTTTCACTGTAAAAAAACAGTGTAATTTTGTACAGTGTAAGTCAGGAATTTGCCTCTTGAAATCGGACCTAGTTTCTTAATAAATGTCAATGTGGTTTGTTTTTTTCATTAAAAAATTCCACTAATTTTAGATTGTTATTTCTTAACGCTTGGTGTTGTAGCTTGTGTGAAAACTTTATATTAGATAATTGAACGAATGAAACGTTTCAAAGCTGTTCGACTCTAGATTCAGCACTCGCAGTAGGAATTCATGGCTTTTAAGCCAGCTATAAGGTCTTCAGTTACAGGGTCTTAAATTAGGACGGTCTTTCACTGTACGACAACAGGTTCCCGTGTGAAAGGATGTTTACCAACCACTGGGTGTCATTAATATCCCAACCGTTGCAATAAATTGCAATGAGCTGCTCCAGACTAGAACACGCAGTCTAACCTCAACCTATCACTTCCATTAGTATTGTTTTTTTACGGAATTGCCACGGCAATTGTTTCGCAAGACAATTCCTTCGCCATTTTGTTTTATGTGTTGTTTCTGTTCCATCATTTTTCGTCAAACACACTGCACTTAGAACCATTTGTCACCGTAGCAGTTGTTGAAACCCATTTCGGACACAGTTGTTCTATTTCTTGAGATATATTTGATATGTAAAGAACGGTTTCCTCTATATTCCCCATATTAATAGCATACAAAACGAGGGTTTCGGTTACAATAAGCCAATTACGGATTAGCGTCATCATTTAAATAAGCCAATGTAATATCAGTGTCACTTAAATCGTATTATAGGCTGTTGTTCAATTTTACAACAGGTGCTTCATGCAATTAGGAGAGGCTGGAACCGCTTTATGGCAAGGCGTAGGAGCAGACGACAGTTGAGTGAGACGTACAAACTACACAGCCAGAGGTCTGAACAAAAACACATCCTACCAGACAAAAGTGATTGTGGCGTTCAGGTGTACTCTACAGATAATGCTGATTTGCCTGCTAGGTCTCCCAACGCATTTTGGCGCAGATCCACCGTTACAAAGGAAACTCATGCTGGATTGAGTAGGGATGACGTTGAATCCAAGCCACGGAAAAAGTGTGTTTTCGTAGACAAGCGACAGCAAGGCGCAAGCGCAGAAACTGTGGGTTATGCCCGGGATCGTGGATTTATTCGTCCATCAGATAGCGCATCGCCCGAATCTGGAGAACAATCCTCGAGGCGGTCCTCCTTTGATCGGACAATTGATTCGGGTGTTCATAGTTCCTGATGGATAAAAAGATTGGTAGTCCGCTAAAGGTATTTTCTAGGAGCAGAAATCCTGAGAGTCTGTTCTAAGCGAAAACTCCGGTGATAACGGTGTAGATTTTCTAAAGATGAAAAGTGTGATGCTTTTCTCATGTCATCATCACATATATCAAAGACTAACAATAGCATAATATGCATATTTAATTAAATCATGTTCTTAGTCATTAGTAAAGGTGTTATTGCCAGGTATAGTTATACCCGTTCCCACTACTCGTCAACCCGACTCACGATACCGATTTAGGGAAGAAGTTGATTATATTGTTTAAAAGTAGCTACACCATAACCAAGGTTTAATACATTAATACCGGTCTTGTTTACATTTAAGGCAGAGTTAACCTGTTGTGTACTTCTGTGAATGTACACGAGCTCAAAACATAAAATCCCGAGATTCGGTGTGGGCCATAATATTTCAAGAACAGTATTTTAATGTATTTCCGTTAAATGCAGATCATGTAGTAGGCCTATAAAGGGAAGCATTATAGCCAAAACAACTCAACCAATAAATGTTTAGTTTTGTGCTCGGTTATCAGTATTGACACTACAATTTGAATGCAATTATATTTTTTTAACGAGGCCAGCGTAATAAAGTGACCCCACTACCATATTATAGGTCGTGCTTGTACTCAAGCGTATTTCACTTATATGACGTAGGGTTGGCCATTTCTTATCCTGGCATACTTAGATACCGGGTATGGAAGAGACATGGTACCCCCGCCCCCTCCCACCGTAATTGCTGGAACCATGTCGTGTGACCCCGCCAATGGAAAGACACGAATATAAGAAACAACACAAATTCATGACGAATTCATGAGAATTAGAAACTGTGGAACTTCACCAAAGACCAGGTCTGTGTTGTATCTAAATGGGGATTATGTCAAGTGATCTGCTGTATTTCACGTAATTCACTCAACATCCGGGTACTCATTACAGTCTTTTGAGTTCTAGAATAAACGGAAGGGTAAATAAGGTACCTATTCTTCCTTCCATTGCTATAGCTCCACTCAACGGCAGCAAAAACTATGCCTCTGAAAGATCTTTTTTCAAAAAATGGTGACAAAGTTTGGATGCGGAACCCGGACGTCGAGTAAAAGAAAACGTGACCTACATACCCTATTCAAAAAGCAACAACCCCAGGGGACTCCAACCACCCACCTCACAGGATATCGTGTTTCTGTTATACAATCAATAGTAACAAAAGAGACATTAGAAGCTTTTTATACAGTCAACAATCCGTGCCTTTTATTCAGCAATTAGAACAGTCATATATTTAGCACTTTGTTAACCATGACTAGTTTAATATTATGTACAATCAAGATTAATTCCTCCACAGGTGTTTCGATAGGTTTGCAAGGTGGGTTTTATCTTTTTATATTTCAAGTTTTTGCAAAACGATAACTTTTTGGTTTCTTTGGGGATTAATGCCACACTTAAGGCTACTGACCTCATATGACACCAACAGATGTAGGAAACCATTATCGTCGCCAGCGGTATCAAACAAGTACAAGAGAGGATAATCGCAATATTTAATACAGAGACATAACGAACAGACCGGCTTATTGTTACGCAATATCTTCTATAGCACCAAGTGAACATGAATCATAAAACCTTAATTTTGTGCACTTTTTTTTATCATTTTTTGTTCAAGTAAATGATACATTTAAAAAAATTTGTATAGCTTTTGTAGTACCATGGGACCATGAATCAATCGCCCCTTCCCAACCAACCAACAAAAAACAATAACAGATACATTTGTTTGTTTGTTTGTTTGTTTGGGGGTTTAACGTCGTACTCAAGGGTATTTCACTTATATGAGGACGTGCCAGCCCAATGGGCGAAGGAAATCACCCCGACACCACTGGCAACAAACAACGACAGGACGGAACAAATACAGGACGACAACAACATGACACCATACAGACACCACAAACAGATCTACTTCCTGTTCCCCTTTATCTCTGAGGGCACCGGGGCAACATGGAGCTCCCTCCAACCGCCCGCCTAGGGCAACATGAAGCTCTCTCCAACCGCCAGCAATATCAGATACAAGTACACGACACAAAATGATGTATTACAACAAATATACAATGTAATGGACTTCGAAGCAAAACCCACTTCAGGTTTTCCAACGAACCAGTTGTCTTTAGTTTAGTTCGGAATCTACCGCCATTCCGGATACATTAATTCAGCAATAACTATATAATTATTTTACAAAACATATTTACAAAAACACAAAATACGTGGTATGTAACACAAGGGACGATCTTGTGTTAGGTGTACAGATTGTGTGCTTTGAGAAAAAAAAAATTGCATCCATAAATGTATATTTCAATATCGTAAAGATTTTCTACAAACATAATTTTTTTAACTGAATGTGTTCGATAAACATGCACGGTTCTGTAAATTTGTGGGAATTGTATAACTTGATGGCGGTCATGTTTTTTTCTATGTCGTATATCACAGTCACTTGGTGATTTATGTCAAACAGGTATTGTCTGTAACAGTCATGTGCTTCACCATGTTGTTATAAGACGACTGCTCTTTACTGCTCAGGTGTTAAATGTATTTAAAGAGACATTAATTATTCGTTCATTGTTTTTGTGATATACAGTTGTCAAATTTACAGTTGGTAAAGTATTTATGACACTAACTCTTAATATTTTGCCTTTTTTTATTAATTTTTTAAAGCTAAATTTTTAAATTTTTATTTCCATTATATTCAGTTCTGGTGAAAACAATTGATGTTTTATAGATATACATATATATAATAAACTTACAGTGTTGTAGACCAATGGTTTTTACTAATATCGGAGTGTTATTTTCTTGTAGATTACTTGGTGTAATTTGCATTCATGATTCAACTAAAGTGTATTTAATAAAAAGAGACATGGTTTTGTAATGAAAACTAAATGACTTTCTCTTCCATAAACCAAACCACGAAAACAGACTTGTTGGTTTGATTAGGGTTTAACACCGTTATATCAGTCATTTGACATCTGATAGATTCAGGGTACAGGTGAAGGAAACCACCCTCGACACCACTGGCAACAAACAAAGACAAGACGGAACAAATACAGAACAACAGGACGCAATACAGACATATATGGGTTTGGATAGGTTAGATGGTCCAGATGATAAACAACTGCAAAATGTTGAAAATTCACCCCAACATGTCTACCAGTCTGAAGAAAGCGTCACTCAGTCTCTTTCGATCGTCCTGGTGTAAAATGTTGTATGGCCGACTGTAGGATATTTCTAGTGGTTCTTGCACGGGATCACGCGATCGTATTCTACAGATAACATCCTCGTCGATCTGTAGTTTGGCGAAACGAATCTGAAGAAAGGCATTGGTCGATTAATCGATTATGGACTTGATATAAGTTATATAAAATTTTGATCTGAAAAAAACACTTATAGATAACTTCAGTAAAAACTTAAATTTTAAAACTTGATACCCTTCTTTTGATTTCTGGAACTCATTGATTCATGGCATAAAATATTATAATGCCCCAAACAATCGGCTACTAGCCAAAGATTTGGTGCACAAAAATGCCCTTAAATGTGCCAAAGAACTATATCCACATAAACATATATTTTCATGGAATTTTATGTCATAATGCTATTTGATTCACAAATTTCCATCCAAAGTCGAAAATAGGGAATAGTTGTAGGTTATCTCGCGAATATACCAGAAGATAAAAAAAACAGTCAAGGCGCTTTAACATTTAACATTTTTCATTTTTCGGTTCTGTGTGAGTGGGTTTTACTGTTGGGAGGAAACCATCCTAATGGAAGTTGAATACCTCCAAGCATCAACTGAAACAACAAAATCAATCACACTTGAAGATTAACAAGGATTATTGAGAAAGTTCAGTAAACAGGTTAATTGATACTCACCCTGGTTTCCTCGACAATAAAAGCCAGTATTCTTGGTGGGTTGTTAAAGTAAGGTGGTACATAGCTGTTAGATAAACACATCAACATGTCCGATAAAACCGCGTCTGAGGACATATGTAAAAATATTAGACATTTCCCCTGTTACTAAGTAAAATGCTAAGTACAGCTCTTTGCTTGAATTAAATAGTAAACTGCAGCATTGTGTCGGGGCACGAAAGCAGCAAGATTGATTGATTTGGTATGTTAGGCCACATTGAGGGTTATTTTCGTTACACTGTGGTGTGAACATATTTTCATTGTGTCTACATCGTCACACCTTGACGATTAAACCAGGGCATGTCAACATATGAAAAAAATTACTGCCTTCCACTGGATATTTGTTTGTTTGATTGGGATTTAACGTGGTACTCGAGGGTATTCCACTGATACGATGTCGCGCCAGTCCAATGGGTGAAGGAAACCACCAAACAAAGACAGCACGAATACAGGACAACAACAACAACAGGACGCAATACAGACACCACAAACATATCAGCTTCCTGTTCCCCTTTAGCTCCGACAGCACCAGGTCAACATGAAACCTGAAGCTCCCGCCAACCGCCCGCGTCTTCCACTCGAAATGTTATTTAGGCCTACTGTATTGTCAAGAGAGTGTAGACAGCAATAACAGCTCCCTAGAGCGAAGACTATAGTTTTCTGTTCTAGGCCTCCTCAAAACTCTTACCAATATCACCCAATGAATACTTCAAAGTTAACCTTATATTGAAGGATTTTTTCACTCAGTTTACCTTTGACTTCCGGGTGCAGATTCCCGGGTTTCGAATTGGACCATTTTGAGAACAGATGAGTTATATCTGAACAACATGTAGAACTTCGACCGCAGTTGTCACAGGTCCGGAGAATTGGAGAAAAATATTCATATTCGGACTCCGCTCCAAGCACCGGTTTGGGTTTTATATCATCCACAGTTTTGTCTTCTCCATTATTGTTATCATTGGAGTGACTGCCATTGAAAACCTTGACCGTGAAAAAAAGATACGGTTTTATTGTAAACGTATAGGTGAGATTAATGTGCGTAAATGTCTTAACATTTAATATGGAAACAAATACGCGCTCCTTAATAATAAATTTGCATCAAAACTGGGCACATGCATGATAGACGGAATGTCGGCGTCTTGTTCTGTCATACGACCGGAATTTCAATCAATGTTAATGTCAGACCTCTCTTATTTATACTGATATATCTAGATCCCGAACAAAAACTTATTTTGTAATTGGTTGCTCTTTCTTAAAGCCGAGACAACCATATATAGTTTCCACGTGTTCTACCCTTGTCAACTGGTGAATTTCACCCTCTGAGCAGTTGTACGTCAACGTGATACCAGTATATCAATGCACATCACCTACCCGATAGCATTGTTTTTTGTTATTGTGACTTTTTACTGTCAAAGAAGATACATCCCATCATATTTTTTCTCCCAAATACTATTTAGCTTTTCAAGACAGATTAGTCGATCCATACGCATGTCATGGAGGCAGGCCTAAAACGGGGTGAACCTAAACATTTACGTGAAATATCTGGAAATGTTTATCAATGGCGGAACGAACACGGAACGGAACGCACATTTGTCCAAGGGCTTTAAACTACATTGTGGAAGTTCCATCACCTTATCTTTGTTTGATTTGTGATTTGAGGTTTAACGATGTACTTTATTTCACTCATATGACGGCGTGCCAGTCCAACGGGCGAATGAAATCACCCTCCACACCACTGGTAACGAGCAAATAGTTTGTTTGATTGATTCGGGTTCAACGTCGAACTCAAGGGAATTCCACTTATATGACGACGTGCCAGCCCAACGGGCGAATGAAATCACCCTCCACACCACTGGAAACGAACAAATAGTTTGTTTGATTGATTGGGGTTCAAGATCGCACTCAAGGGAATTCCACTTATATGACGACGTGCCAGCCCAACGGGCGAATGAAATCCCCCTCCACACCAATGGAAACAAACAAATAGTTTGTTTGTTTAATTGGGGTTTAACGTCGTACTCAAAGGAATTTCACTTATGACGACGAGCCAGTTCGATGGGTGATGGAAACCACACTTGACACCACTGGCAACAAACAAAGACAGGACGGGACAAATACAGCAGGTCAACAACAGGACGCAACACATACACCATAAACAGATCGGCTTCCTATTCCCCTTTAGGTCTGAGAGCACCAGGGAAGCTCCCTCCAACCGCCCGCACATAAAACAAATAAACGACACTCACAAAACACAAATAAATCACAAACAGATTTGATTCTTGTTGACATCACCAGGGAAGTTACCACGCAACCACCCGCCCTTACCCTGATGAGAATTACAGGTCGGTTGTTTCGAGAGCAGATAAAATTTGGCGTGGATGGTGTCTGTCCATTCCTGTCGTCTCCAGTCAGACAAGAACCATTCCTGTAACGAAATGAACAGAGCTTATGTTTTGTTATTATGACCCTTCCACTAACCTTTGTTTGACTAGACCAAGTGGAAAATGCGCATGGTTGCACTTTATTTCAAAACGGCGTTTATTGTTAATGAATGGCATTGATGATCTGATGTAAAGAGATAACTATGACATTACAACAGTTTATCATGGTAGTGTTAACTTAAAGATGTTTAACCTACATGACAACATGTCAGCCAGGGCTGCATTACCAACCATTAGGCAAAATAAGCACATGATTAGGGCATCAAGGGAACGGATGGATGGATTGATTGCTGTTTGGCGCCATGCTTAAGGGTATTTTGTTTATATGACAGCAGTGTATTCCAACAATAATTGACACTAGCACAACGAAGATGTGAAGCATTTCCATAATGCTGGAAAGATAATTTTCCTCCAGTGATAAGCAAAGACAGTTGTGCTAGTCTTCGAACAAACTGCCCTTAGTCAGAGAGCTCAAGGGAACGGAGCACTATAAACATACAAAAAGAAACATGCTCTATGTTTTGTTTCATTTTAGAGAAACATTTTATTATGTATTACTGTTTATATTTGGAATTACATAGATATGGGAGCGCCAAAATTGTTTAAGTGTTTATTTTAATCCGGCCCAGTGCAAACCAAGGGAATCACCAACCAGTGTCAAAGTAAGAGCACACTGTGAACGACAATAACATGACGCAAAAGCGCTGGTGTCGATGTCATCGATAATGTTCGGTAGTCCAATGCTCCTGTAATCTGGTAAAACCTAGTGAGTCTTGAAAGCGAATTTGAGAAAACAAGGGAAAACTGTTTTGTTTCAGGATGTTCAAAACTCTTCCCTGTTGGCAGTTGTACATCTGGAAGAGCCTAGTATGCTACACATGTAATGTAGACTGATCGAGTTGAATTGCTAGGTTTTTCCAGATCAGTATGCATTTCATCGGTATTCTTACATGACATACTAGGTTTTTGATGAAAAACTGCCAACAGGGAAGAGTTTCGTACATTTTTAGAGAGTTAAATGTAGGGGGAAAAGCCTAGTAAGTCCAAATATGGGTCTAACTCAATTTTCACCAAAACATGACTTACTACATTTTACCAGATTACAGGAGAATGGAATCCCTGTTCCGTGCATCAAAGAAAGATCAGCGGTTGAACAAAGTAGTTGTGGAGCCCAATACTAAGGTTAATCGAACCACACCAGACCAACTTGTGTTGCGTCTTAACACCATTGGGCCGTGCTTCAACAAGCTGACCAAAAACATTGCGATTGGCGTGTTATTTGCACAAAATTGAATCTAATATTCCCCTCAGAACCAGACAAGGCAGTATAATCACGTAATCCAATGGCGCGAGGACTACAGGAGGACTACAGCAAGCCTTCCCCAACAAACCAGTACATTCATAAAAAAAAACTTTACTGTATACCTGAGACGGAGCTGGTGCATATCAGCGAATGACCTGAACAGATCCGCGAAGATATCTTGTGCCACAACCCCCGTTTTGTGGCGCATCTGCAAGAGCATCGCCGCTAAGTTTTCCGTGAAGGATATAAATCCAATCTCAGCTCGGATTCTAAAAACATAGGTCAACGAATTTTGACAGTCCAATAGAATTGATTTCATTTTTTGTTTTATTAATCCGATAAATATAGATGACTAAAATCCAATTATTGATTATTACAGCATTAATGTGGAACCTACAACTCCTGGCCATCGGTTGATTGCTGGCATACCTACCCACATACAGAGAATACAGCCTGTAACCTAGGTGGATCAGATTGATGGATGTGTTTTACGTCGTGCTTCAGGTTGATTGTACTTATACGACGGCGGTGTATTCCAACAATAATTGACACTAGCACAACCAAGATGTGAAGCGTTTACATAATGTTGGACAGTTAATTTCCTCCTGTGCTAAGTAATGACAGCATTGCTAATGTGACAAATGACACGTTGACGCCCAACACAATGCACTGACATTGTGGTTTAACGTCATAGTCAAGGGTACTTAACGACGGATTACCCACTTGACACTGTTCCTTGACTATTATGGTAGAAAACCGGAATGAAACCTCGTAAAAGCACCCCCGGGAATGTAAAAGCCACCTCGTGTTCCTCACTCATATACCGGACTCGATATCGCAAACGGTACCTCGAAGTAAGATTAGTAAGCCTACATAATACCGCTTTGGCCCACTTTTGTGCAGCGTGTCGTTTATTTGGGTTGAATGTCGTTTTCAACGGTATTTCACTTAGCAGACGGTCACTTTCACAGTTTCTTGCTTATATACAGTGGAAAACTGAGGAAAGTTCGTTAAAAACACACCAGCGAATGCTAGGGTCACATCGTGCGACTCGCTCATACATGTACCAAATGCTCCGGCAATCGCGGGGTGGTTTTTGCGAGGTTTCCTCCCGGTTTTCCACCGTAATAAGGCTAGGTGCAGTGTAAAGGGGACAATCCGTCGTCATTTAAGTGAAATACCCTTGAGTACGACGTTAAATTGCAATCAAACAAACAAAAAATACAAACATACCAAATGGTCGACGTGCGGACTGCAGGCGACACGTTAACCAAGAAATCGCGGACGCGGGCCCTTCCCAACAATAAAGAGCGTAAGTTTGTTTTGTTTGTTTGATTCGTAAAAACCACCCCGCGATCGCCGGATTCCACAACATGGGACTCGCTCGTATACCTGATGGTCGAAAGGCGGACTCGAACCAGTTAACGGTAAATCGAAGCATGTTCGGTTCAGGAAGCGCACTCACTACCTCTGAGCCACGGCCGCGGGCCAAAAGAGCGTAAGTTATAGCCTAATAATACCATAAAATGCCAATTATGTTGTGGTCCACTTGCCAATTAATAATGGCCTTGGGCCAATTCCGTTTGGAAGTTAGTACTTATTCAGTAATAAGTATAACTACAGCCAAACAGCAATCGGAACACGCAGGCGTAAAATAGTAAGGCAGTAAAATTATAGTCAACTTACACATTTATTGGCAAACGGTTTGAAATTCTTTTGCCGATGTTTTTCGCCACCTTCATCAGTATGTCTACCAGTCGTATATAGTTGGCGCTATCATCTATAACCCTCTTCGGAGACGCAAGGCACATATCTGTTTTCTCAAATTTCAAGATCATTTCGATATTAAATGAAATATTCATTCGGACATTCCCTTGTAGAAACTTCATAAAATCTGAAAAGATATGAACTGATGTGTTAAATGAATTTTAAAACCAGTTTGGACAGATTGATTGATTGAGTGTTGGAGGATATTTTACTTACATGACAGCGATGTATTCCAACAATAATTGACACCAGCACAACCAAGATGTGAAGCGTTTCCATAATGTTAGAAAGTAAATTTTCCTCCAGTGCTTAGTTAAAATAGAATTGTTACTATAAAAAACCGCCCTAGACAGAGGGCCGATTTCGACAGCAAACACAAACTATTCAACGGAATCACAGATACCAACAGCGACTGCTTCTTTGATTAAGTAGTGTCTGTAGGGCGGTGTTATTCTAACTAGACCTTATTACACCCTACAGTTTTCATTGACTTCACACCGTATATAGGCTTCCCCACTTATATAGGCTTCACCCCGTCTATAGGCTTCACCCCGTCTATAGGCTTCACCCCGTCTATAGGCTTCACCCCGTCTATAGGCTTCACCCCGTCTATAG
>JAVFBW010130497.1:0-13845 GCA_034783835.1 Mopalia ciliata
CAACTTGTTTAAAGGTCTACTTGATATTTACAGTTTATAAACTGGCGAAGCTAGTAACTGATTGATTCATTGACTGACTGATTGATTGATGGACGCTGACTAATTTATTAACCTACTTGATATTTACAGCTTTTAACTAGCCTCGTTTAACTGTCTGAAATGTTGACTGACCGACTGATTGATTGATTGACGCTGACTAATTTCTTCATATTTTTGGATTATTCACAAATTGCAGAATACAATACTACAATATGGGGATTACATATCACAGTACTTAATTTCCCTATACTAATTACCTGCACTGTTCATGCGGACATTATGGTATACCAATTCATATATTTTAATAACAGATGGAGATCTTTGTTTTATCTGCTATAAAGTTGAATATATCTTACAATCTCATAAATACATGCATTACAGGTTGGTGGTTAACTTGGTGTACAAAAAAATATCAGTAATTAACATACTAAGTATTGAGAGTATGCAAATGTACATTTTAGGGCAACTACGAGCTTATATCTTATTTCAGAAAGTATATCTTACGGACACTACGCACATATTTTATTTCAGAAAAAAACATCTTAAGGGCAATATGCGCTTATATCTTATTTCAGAAAGTACATCTTAGATACAATAGGCGCTTATATCTTATCACAGAAAGTACATCTTAGGGGCACACCGACCTTTTATCTTATTCCAGCGAGTACATTTAAGTCGCACTAAGCGCTTATA
This sequence comes from Mopalia ciliata, assembly GCA_034783835.1. NCBI lineage: Eukaryota > Metazoa > Mollusca > Polyplacophora > Chitonida > Mopaliidae > Mopalia > Mopalia ciliata. Next base: position 733 of record JAVFBW010130497.1, read on the forward strand.
TCTTATTGCAGAAAAAAGCTTTTCTGGGCACTATGCGCCTATATCTCATTACAGTAAGTACATTTTACGGACACTATACGCGCTTATATCTTATCAGAGAAAGTACAAATCAGGGGCACGACCTGCTTATATCTTATCACAGAAAGTACATTTTAGGGACACTACTAGCTTATATCTTATCACAGAAAATACATCTTAGGGACACAACCCGCTTATATCTTATCACCAAAAGTTCATTTCAGGGGCAATAGCCATTATATCTTATCGCAGAAGGTGCAACAAAGGAATGCGACTTAAATAAGTAATATAAGTAACAGGCGTACTAGGAATAATATATGCGGCACATTATTGATAAGGAAGTTTAATTTAATAGTTGCTTTTTGACGGGAATAAAGTTTGATCTATCCCGTTTTAATTGCGACCAGTTTTATGAGGTGTACAAAGTACAAGACAAGTGACACAATTACCAATGTATATGTCAATGAGGTATGTAACTGAACCATGTATAAGTAATTAAATATGAAGAAAGTTTTGTCTGTGATGCAATATAGACTAAAATTTTAAGAGCCTAGTAAATAGACTTTTAACCTTGATTGAAACAGAGCTGTTGATTCAATTCTACGTGAATGACTCGGTAGGTTATTCCATTCCCGGTGTCCTTTTGTTGTAGAAGAAAAGAACGTTGAATGGCCTGTGTAAGGTTAGCATTACTCCCTGTGTGCCACGCCTTCTTTGGTGGCGTACTGGAAATATAGAGTGTACAAATAACAGGTCTACATCCTGAAAAACAAAGGAGTATTATTTATTTTTATGTGTTAATTAATTATTTAATGATTTTTTTATTGATTCTTTTATTCATTTAAATCGGGGTTGTTGTAATATCAGGATCAGTTTTCAAAACCGTCCTATACTTAAACCCAACCGTACGTCACAGCATTCCGACCACCTCAAGTGTATCAGTTTGAAACAAGCATATGATACAGATGTTGCGTATATTTAACCTATCAGTTATCACAGAAATACTTTTAAACAATTTCATCCACATGATGTCGTGACATATACAGTCTCTGTAATGTATTAACTCACACGGTTTCATTTTGTTTAACGCTGAAGATACCATTCTTGGAAGTAATCTCTGTTAGGTAACTACTACAGACAATATAGAGAACAGAGATAGATAATGATTTTTTAAATCTCGGTATTAGTTATTTAGGTATAGTTCAACAGTCTTGCCAAAGGGAGTAAATTAATTTAGACTGTGGAGTGTATCGTTCAATCAATCGAAGGCGGTGCCTTTTTTATAATGAAACAAATTTTATAGTTGGATTATTTTACCCAGGTAATTATTGCATATTTATTATTGTCACAAGCAAGTCCGACTCATAAGGGGTATGTTCAGTAATTCCTTGCTCCTAGACTGGCATTTGGAATCAGGATAAACATAGTCCCAAGTCATCAATATATAAAGCTTTAACAAATCATCCCTTTAGTACAATTTCGTCATCTTAAATTATCCACAATTCAATTTTCTCGATTTGTTTCTACAGAAAACATCTGTCCATATATGTTACAGAATAGAAAGTGTGGCTGAGAAAAAACCTTCACTCTCTCCAGACTATCAAAAAGTAGTCCTCCAAAAGGAAATAAATGGTTTCTGACAGCTCTGAATTCACGGAGCGCTTCTGTTTCCAACCTGTTTATTCCAGGAAAAGGTCAGTTGGCGATGCTTTTATTGTCCACATAAAACACCGATAGACATTCCCAGCCTCCTCCTGCATTCTGTGGCGACTTTCGACAAGCTTCTCCCTGAAGAGAAATTCTATCTGATAATACCATCGACCGTTGAGAGGCTAGTTGATGGAAGTACGTCCTCCGGTTAGACCCACTATCATACGAGTGTTCCGTAAGACACTCTAGCCGTACATCGATGAGAACGAACACAATATGTTATATCTTGGGGATGTACCGCTTTTTGAATGAGACATATTAGAAGCAAATAGGCTCTCCAGGCAGTTTTGCCTTTGGCTTTTCAAGTGGACAGTCAACAGAAATTTCCTAACCATAGGAAAAATCATTACCTAGCAGTCTTGATTCAGACAATACAATCAGACAAATTACCAATCAGATCGAGAGAAATAGATAGATTTTTATGGTGTTTACCGAAATAGCTCAAATCTACAATCGTCAAAAGCCTCAAAAGGCATGTCTGCATAAACTACCATTAATCCCTGGTTCAATACGTCAAGGGCGGGAGCCGTAGAGGTTTACCTGATGAGGTACAATTGTAATCGAATGTGTACATTGGCATGCGCTTATGACTTATTGGGGCCCGCGACCGGGGCTTAGTAGCGGCTGTCCATCTGTCTATCCACAGGTATATAAGTGAGTCAATAAATGTGGCTCCGGCAATCGCGGGGGTGTTTTTACGATGCATGGAACAGTCTGTAGCGGACAATCCGTCGTCATATAATTGAAAGACCCATGTCCCTTGAGTACGACATTAAACCCCATTCAACATACAAACTTAGGACTTATTGTGACTTGGTACCGTAAATATAAGCTGATGGATAATGCACGAAAACATGATCAGAATTTGTCACATTTTTTAATGTCATATAATTGAAAGACCCATGTCCCTAGAGTACGACATTAAACCCCATTCAACATACAAACCTAGGACTTATTGTGACTTCGTCCGTAAATGTAAGCTGATGGATAATGCAGGAAAACATGATCAGAATTTGTCACATTTAACTTTGTTTCCTTTTTTTAAAAAGCTGTTGAATAGTTTAAATACTTGCACATGGTGTTGCATCGAAACTATTTAAATTAAATTGTTTAACAGTTATTGTATTGTGTTTCAGGGGCTTTACTGTTCAAGGCAGTTGTATTATTGAAAGAAAACATGCTGAGGATGCATTGGAAAAAAATCCGTCTTTCGGTATGTATAATTTTTTCAAATCGCACACACACTGAAGTACAATAAATTGAAATGAAATAATACTTTTCTGCCTAAAAACATGATAATAGTTCGTTTGATTATATAACCAATGTATCTGTAAAGTGAAGCCTACATCCCCCGATCGGTGTTAGGATAAAATGTCACTGAACATTTAAACAATCAATTTGTTTCAACTGCTGAGGTGGATAGCTACGTCTTAATTACGGACCCAAGTGTTTAAGGCAGTATTAAAAACATGAATTCCATTCTACAGTCATAAATATGGTTGAGCACTCATCAGACGGACGTCTTCTCTTTTTATTTCCCTTTCAGATAATCGATTAAACCTGACAAGAAGTAAAATAAGCAGAAAGCGAAGGGCACAATAGAAAGACGGGGTTATTCCATTCATCGAGCCATGCATAACTTTGTGATAGTACCGTTTCTGTTATCAATTTTAAGGCATGCCACCAGTGATTGCAAGTTTCCAGATTTTGTCCAAAACCGGGGACGAAAAGAACACCATTGGGTTGGGCTGTACTCCTATAGCGAACATTTAACAACTAAATTTATAGGGGGTGTGATGCGTGCGGCACACTGTAAGAAGCTTACCAATTGTAATTTGTTTGAGAGGATATGCCAAGTGAAGTACGAAGATAACATGTTTTTAGTGTCGCATAATGATTCCTATAATAAACCTATGTTCATGTGCATGCAGTTCTTGAAGCGAAGTCAGAAAGTTATCCAACTAAAGACGTCGAGACCGAGTGAGGGGGCCAGCAGGTACCTCTGTAACGATATGAAATTAGACAGTGTACCCTTCATTTCCAACAAGAATAATTATGATGACCCGATACAATGTCCAATTATTGGAGGTTTCGATGTGAAAATATTTGATTCGGAATCAAATCAGCTATGTCCCAAATCATTGATTCCAATACGATTGGAAAGTGAATGTGAATCGGATGAAGGAATGTTGTTTAAGTTCAGAAAAAAAGAATGCATTCACCATCACCTGACTATGAAACCTGAGCAAAGGGTGTTTTGCATAGCAGACTGGTCGGATGGTGCTCATAACTTCGTAGTTCTTGAAGACTATTCGTCATTCCGCACGTGGTGTATACGTTACTCCCCGGAAATTAAAGACAGTCGAGGTCGCATAAGGGCCTACCTTTTTATGGATTTTGTTTGCGACCCGACGGACCCTATCTCAGAGAGTAATAAATATCTCTTCTTGGAATTAACCCAACGTGTATTAAATTCGCTTTGTGTGGATGAATTTCATAGCTGTCAAAAAGAAAAACGTTTTCTGTGTAACTCAGATATTCGCCGTCATTGTCCGTTGTCTTGTGGATTATGTGACCCACATAGCAAAATTCATTCCTGTGAATTCGATCAAAATTTTCACGGTACATGGATGCAATCCAGAAGCGACGGACAGAGAAAAATTACAATTACTTCAAAGGAGCTGTCTATTGGAAAAGAAGGAAAATACCAGTGTGTTCGGTTTAACAACTCAACAGAAAAATCTTCTCTCGGTTTACTGAGAATTTTTAAGAATGGCTGTTATCCACGCTTCCTGTGCGGGGAATTCAATCGACCAGCGCCGTCTGTGTTGCACTACCGCCTTGGTAATAGTATCGTCTGGCCGATATTTCATGAAAAAGATCCATACAGCATTATTTGTTCCGAAAAAAGCTTTCATAGAATTTTCGAATCTCCTCACAATGTTGAACACGGTTACCAATATGAAATTCCACAGAAGTCTCAAACAAGTGTGGTCAATCTAGACGATGAAAGAGCGGTTTTTTGCAACCTGTCTGTGGAATTTGCTTCTAAAGTAGCCTTTGTAGATCAGTTCAATTGCTCAGGCTGCCTAAGTCAAGAAAGTACTGGGACTTCCGACAGACTTGCTATGCATTATGGGAACTGTTCAACGAAACCGGAATATGTTGAATACCTATGCTTTGCCTCGTTTAAGTCAATAGATACATACGATAGGCTTCTAACAAGGACCGTTGGTTCAACAGACCAGTATTCATGCTGGGTTTTCGTTTCTGTAAAAAAAATAATTATTTTGCCTGGTTCTGACTGTAGTCAATATCATGCTCAAAGGGCTTCAAAAGGGGAACTATCTCCAAAAGACGTTTTACTTCTTAGTCCAGGAAATGGAACTCTGTGTGACGCCATTACTCCGGAACCGGATGTATTTTCTAGAGTCCTTCCCAACACGCAGCACACTTCCAGTAGCTCTGGCGCACAGCTGACGTGTATAATCCCCGTAAAACCGTTCATATTTGTGCTGTGTGTTACCGTGTTTATTTCCACTTACCAAGAAAGTGTATAACAGATGCATATATAAAGCTATATAAATATAAAATATTGAATTTAACTTTTTTACCAAATAAATTTTTAATATATGCAAAATCATGCTGTACATCATTGTAGTGAAATTCCAATCTTGGAAATGCTGCAAATGAAAAAATATTTTCTTTACTAAATCTGCTTGAATTGGACAAAATACTAAATATTTATCAAATGTTAATAATAAATGTATGTGTTCTTATTATGCTTTATACAGCAAACATTTGTTCGTCTCGTATTTTGACTTTACCTGGTATTTTGGCAGTGTATTAGTTTGTAATGAAATGTGGTGAATTCAGTCTAAAAACTTTGAGTTTTGTTGTTAGGAAGAGGAAATACCCATCACAGGCAGGTTGTTCAAAGTTCAGTGAAGTTAACGGCTAAATTCATGACACTTCCTAATAATGAAGTTCTATCATGACTGACGCTCATTTCTTTTTTACGGCATGTCATCTAACTGTCTGTTAGGCTAACAGAGCTTTAAACAGCCTAACCCAGTAGGCTTAGTGATGTCATGTTGGACCCCTGAGTCAAGTTTTAAAAGCGATTCTTATTAGTTCAATGGTACGCGCAATATTATATATGTAAATATTTGCAGCTGGGATACTGTTCAATACAAGTGTTATTTCATAATTACACCTCAACATTAGGCCTAAGTTATCCAGTGGAATCTTCGAACTGAAAATGGGGTACGACATTTTGCTTAGAACGATTTCAGTGGACCTCACTAGTTGTTCAACAAAATAAGAATTGCATATTTTCAGAAAAGACTGTATTTAAATCTAGGGTAATAAATAAGGCGTCATGTTTCATGGCCCAATTTATCCCCTTCTAAATGCTTAAAGGAATAACCTGTCCACAAAACGTCTGAAAATGATGCCTTCTGCCTCTACCACAAGTGCTTTGTGAGACATATCTAAAAGAGAAGTAACACAACATGTTTACAGGCGCTGACTGGGACATACGATATATTAGAAGCAAATGGCTTCTCAAGGCTGCTTTGTCTTTCGCTTTTCGAGTGGACAGTCAACACAAATCCGCTAACGTCAGGAAAACTCATTACCTTGGGAGTCTTGATTCAGACAATATCATTATAAAGTTCGTGTAACCAAGACAATGTGTTCTTTGGTTGATTTCAGTGGAGTTCACGGAAATAACTCTAATCTGCAATATGTAATAATCGATGTCTGCATGACTTTCTTTAATGCCCAGGATCATAAAATGGTCCAGACACTTTCACCCTTTTTGTATTATTGCCTTAGGGATTGATTATAACGGACTCAAAAGATGTACGAAAAATCGAGATTTGAACCGGCTTTGAATGGTATGTGAATTTTGACAACTTTGTGTCAACTAATTACAGGTTCAATGCGTTTAAAGTAAAAAAAAATGTTGGAGCATCCACTGAATAAAAGTCACGCGAAAGGCACAACTGATAGTTGAGGTCATTTGGTCGATCTAGTATTGTTTCTCTTTATTAACATACCATTTTAGTTTCAAGTTAAAACTACGACACTAGCCAATGCTAGTAGCGTAGAGTTTGTACCATTTGTTTGGACTGTACTCTTAAGAGATCACTAAAATTGATAGGCGTAGAGATACGTGGGCCTCACTGCAATAAGCTGACAAATTGTCAATTATTTGAGAGGATTTGCCAACTGGATTTCAAAGACAAAGCATTTTAGTGTCTCATAAAATGATTCCTCATAAACCTTAGTTCATGTGTAGGCAGTGCTTTAAGAGAAGTCCGAATATTCGCCAATAGAAGAAGTGGAAACCTAGTGATATGTTTACCGACATGACGGTAGGTTTCAACATGAATCGAGTTAGATCATGTGCGCCCTGAGCCCAACTACAATTAACGCGACGACCTGATAACATGTCCAATTGTTGGAGGATCCAACTTGATAACAAAAAGATTGGCAGGTGAGTGCTGTTTAAAATCGTAAGAAGAGAAGCATTCACCGAGGCCTGCCAATATTTTGTTCAGCTCATTGATCAACCTTCAAACGTTAGCTCATTGTTCCACCAGATTGTTCGTTATACCATCTTGAGTATCTTCTGTATTCTTCGGAAGTTAAGGACAGTCGTGGCCCATACGGGCTTACCTTTTTATTAATTTTGTTTGTGACCCTACCGAAATTATCCCCGAGAGTAGTAAGTATAATTCTTGGAATTAAACTGATGTGGATTATATGGCTGTTATCCGTGGACGCTTTATGCGTGGGGAATAACTGACGTCCTTTTGCGAAACAATGTTGTCACTTTGATACAAGAGAGAGCCAATCTTAATTTTTGTTATGGACCATATAGACAATATTACAAATTAACAGGGAAATATAAATGAAAACATAGGGATTTCGTTTTTTTAATAATTTTGATATTTTTTTTTCTCTTAAAAGTAACAATTGTAGAGCTGTATGTCTTCAAAGCGACAACCCGCAAGGATAAAAACAGACATCCACTACCTTCCACTGATGTGGCAACATCATGTTGTAAAGGGACGTTACTCCGTTGTAATCTCATAGATCGGAACTCGTGTATTTGATCGACCATCACCGTGGGTGCTAAACTAGGGGGAAACTACACAGTGTGAATTATTCACACAAAAGCTCACATGTAAGTCTGTTTTCTCCTGTAGAAAATGAAATTCCACAAAAGTCTAGGACGAATGTCGTCAACCTAGACGGTGGAGAAAACGGGATTTTTTAAACCTCTGTGGAATTTGCTTCTAAATTAACTTTTGCAAATCAGTTCAATTGCACAGACTACCTAAGTCTCGAAAGTACTGGAGCTTTAGACAGACTTAAAAGGTATTATGGGACGGTTCATTGAAACTCGAATATGATGAATATGATTAATTACTTATGGTTTACCTCGTTGAAGTTAATAAACGCTCCCAATATTTTTTTAACAAGGACAGTTGGTTCAATTGACGAGTATTGTTTTATTTAAGCCAATTATTCTGCCTGGTTCATACTGTAGCCTATATCATGCTCATAAAGCTTCGAAGGGATAACTATCCCTGAATGATTTTTGATTTTTTTAATAGCAAAAATAAATGGAACACGGCGTGACGCCATTACACCGGAGCCGAATTCTTTCTGCAAGGTCTTCCAAACACGTACATGTAGCAATCTTCTGGTAACTTTTATACTGGATAATCGCATATAGTCCCAGCAATAACCTTCATATGTTTGCTGTGTTTAACATATACGGTACATACAATACATTGCGACACATTCAATTTCATAACTTTGTTTAATTTAAACGAGATGCACATGAGTAGATCAAAGACGTTCCAATCATTATATTTAGGAAAATGTGTTATAAAATATGGCACAAAACCATGTACTAGATTTAAATTTAAACTCGCCACACCAACGCAAATTACAAGTACTAATTCTTAATCATCAAACTATAAATCCGGACAAAACATTTCGATTTGTTGATAAAATATATTCTTCTGTGCTCTGTCAAAAGACCATTTGAAGTTGACATCAGCTGCCTGACCAACATTACCGAAACGGCTTTCATGTGCGTGGTATCCTTAAGTGATATTTTAATGCATTGTACTCTTTATCGATATAAAGATGAGATGAAATTCACCAAATTTTGAACATACTTCATTATTATATATTAGTGAAATTTATGGAGATTGAAAGTCCGCCCCACCTTTGAAATTATGAAAAATTATTTTAGCATAAGCTAGCGGAAAAAAACAAATCCAATTTATGACCTCAGTAAGTCTCGTGTATATGACAGACGTGTCTACCCCATTCTGAAGTTTTTGGTACACATAAAAAAACACACCAAAATTAATATTCTGTGATATGCTGTAACACTATAAAATACACAAATTGGTAAAAAACAAAAAAAATCCTAAAAAAGAAAATAATATAGACATAAATTTCTTCTAGTATAGGCGGCTCTGATATGAAATTTAAGTACATGGTTCAGCAATTGTGCAAATATAGTTTTCAATTGGTTTAAAGATGTACTCCAGTGATTCTGTTTTGTATATGTATACAATTTAGTATTTCCAGCTGTGCCTTCAAAGATCAGTTAGATACTTACAAAAACTTGGTTTACCGCGTGTATTTATAGCGACAGAAAAATTTAATGCTGCCGTTCTGTTTATTATTTTTGGGCTTTAATTAACCGTGCCCCAAGATACATCTCGTCGAAGTTTACGAAACTTCCCTTGTAAACTATGAAAGGTGAAGTCAAGATACAAAAGGCTTAAAAAATACCTCGCAAAAAATGTATTTAATCATCCACCGAAAGAAGGGATTGCCTTTTTTAACTTAAGAACCGTAGAAATAAAGCCGTATTGTAATATTAATAATTGATATTTCTGTGAACTATGTACGGATTGGCTATCTGTCCTGCTCACTAGACCAACAATGTATATGTCCGCCTCTTTCTCCGTTCGTTAAACAACAATGTGGTGGCGAATCGCAGAATATCAATACAATATATTAATACAGCGATCATTTTTTTCAAATGTAATAGAGCATCAAATAGGAATATTATAGTATTATAAGCCGTCTGGCGGGAGACATGTTAAAAGTCGGGTGGATTGTGGGAAAACAATAACATGCATTATTATCCGTCAACCAAATTCGTTGTGTTCTGATTGGTCAATTTGAGGGGAGGTAAAAACCCGTACACCCCGGGAGATTTCGAATGTCACAAGAGTTCACGGGTAATGTAAAAACAAACATGGCCGCCTACGCTTCAAATCTTATTTTCTAAATTTAATAAAACGTATCTCTGAAATCGATTTTTGGTTGGCAGCGAGTTCCTTCAAAACATGTCTGCTTTACAATCACTAATTTTAATGACGCTAAAATACCAGAAACGTCTTTGCGCTGGCCATATTTTTGCAGCGTCATCGGCCCTTTCGACGTGCCTGAAAGCTGCATGCGTTGTGATGGCATGCAGCGTTCGCTGTCAGGGGAGGTAACTCGGACGGTAAACACAGATCGTATCGCCGCAGAATCTATTTTCTTGTGGTTTCTAAGTGAATAAATCGCGCATACCATGGCTTGGCGGATAATAAATTCGTTATAGATGTTTTCCTCAGCGTGTACGGACTTTTATGACCGTGCTGCAAGCCCGTACGCCCCTTCGCCTGCGGCTCAGTGCGTACGAGTTTGCAGGGCGGTCACAAAAGTCCGTACTGCAATGACCGTGCTGCAAGCCCGTACGCGCCTTCGCCTGCGGCTCAGTGCGTACGAGTTTGCAGGGCGGTCATAAAAGTCCGTACACCCTTCGAAAAACGTCAATAACTAATATAACATGCTACATGTGTAAGAGGATTACTGTTCCAAAGCAACTCCCTAAGTAATAGACTGTCTGGAGTAGAAAAGGAAATAATCTGTCAGTGGAATAGTTATGGGATTGGTGCTGGTGGAATTACTAGTCTAAAGCCCAGTCCATAATTTTGGTAATGGATGTCCTTCGTCTCAGTTCAATTCAGGTTTCAGGTTTTGAATGGCTAGCGCCTTGCGTAGCATACGTTTCTTCCAATTGTTCGTGTTAGCAGAAACAATGTTGACATTGTCCCATGGGACGGAGTGATGGGACAAGTGTTCAGCCACTGCAGATTTTTCCAGTGTGCCATTGCGGACTACTGCCTGGTGCTCTTTGATTCGCACGGACAGCTGTCGGCAACTTTGTCCTATATAGAACTGGCCGCAATCACAATTAATCTTGTAGCGTTGTTCACTAGACAATTTGACCTTGTTTATCTAATTACTTTATACCTGTATATAGCTTCTACCGCTCCTATTTTTCTTTAGTAATTTTACACCTGGTGACGATACAGGCATATGTATCAAAACGCTGTGTTCTATCACAACACAAGAAGTGTTTATCCAGAAATTGTATAATTATGTTTATCCACTTCTAAATGTCGTTCAAAACTGATACTAAAATATGTAGTAAAGAACACATTTGTGTTAACAACTTTATTTATTCAAGACGACGTTTCGGTGTTGATTTGTATTACACCTGTGTCAAGTCATTTGTAATAATCAAACCCGATACGTCGGTCCTGAATAAATCAGACAAATCAGATACTAGTCAAATCTGTAGTAGTGGTATTCATATCGACAAATATACCCATATTTTGAGTATTCGGGACGTTGACAACCTGACTGTTCAGAACAAAGGCGGGTTTCACATAGTTTGTGTGCCAAAACATTAACAAAGTTATTGCTACCACGCAGTCTTAGTAAAAATGTTAAAATCCAGAACCCAATTATGCTTTCACATCTCTTTCTGGCTCATTGTATTCATGCGCGTCGAAGAAGAAACAAAAATCCGACGAACAAAAATAAAGTAAATGAAATTAGCAACTTAATCGAATGTTTTTGTTTTTTTTCTCTCTCTCTCTCTTCTTATATTCAAGTGGATGCTTTTAAAATAGGTTATTGTACTTTATGACTCTGTAAGGAACCATGTAAAAGTGTTATTCTACCACGCCAAGGAAACATTCTATTGCGACGTTCACTAGTCAGCCAATTTTCCGACACTTGTAATAATAAGACAGAGGTTTAACTTCCGTTGACAATTTACCCTGTACTATAAATTTAATGAAAGAAATGACCAACCAAACGGGACTGTTATACTTATCCAGTGTAGTGCATCGGCTACCATAAGTACAGTCTTTAACTATAATTCACACATTTTGCAAATTCATATCCTAATTCCTTGAGAAGAATCCGCTTCTGCATTGACCTGACTAAAAACAGGAAATGACTCACTTTGGTTTTAGATGTGGTTTAACATTGACCAACCTAAGCTGACCTCTATGGATTTGATCCACACAGAGACAGACATGTACAGAAAAGAATCAATGATTTTTTTGTTGTTGTTGATTTTTTTGCAAAGTATTACATTTTTTAAAAATGGATGTGAAACGAATATTAAGAAATAAGTATCATTGGGCCCAAAATATAATCATACGTCTAAATTTACGTCTACATTTGAAGATAAACCCGATTACAAAATCCTCCCACCATAAGTAACTATTTGAATATATGTGCTGTTTATTGGACTGACTGATGTAATTGTTGTATACAGGCCAATTAAGTAGCTTGACCATCAATGGCTGCATATGCCTGTCTCTGTGCGGACCATTCCAATAGAGGGGAGCATAGGTTGGGTTTCAATACACTTAAAACTGATTCCAGAGCGAGACACTCCCTGTGTTTAGTGCGGTAGCGGCTACTTTTTAGGGAATTAGGATATAAATTTGCAAAATGTGAGTTATTCTTAAAGGGATGGTCATGAAATTTGCTAATTAGTAATGCTTACTTGCTTTTTGGCGATTTGTTTTACAATTCTCATTCACTATCGAAAGTTAGCTAGTCCATTTAAACATAAACAAAATACTATGGGGCAGACATTTTAACAACGGCTACTCGAGGTAGAAGCACGAACAAATTTCTGTGAAGGTAACCGATTTTCACATCTAAACTCAGTCAAAAAAGAAACTTCACGCTCGTTTGGATGTCGATGAGTTAAACATACAAGAAAAGTGGTTTTAAATAACAATTCAATTCCATTTTATACCCATTAAGGACGGTGTACCCTAAAAATCATGTTCATAATGTAACCAGTTCCACCGGAAATGCTATGGAAATTTAATAGAGTAAAAATAGTAAGTTACAACTTGATGAAAGCATGTCAATAGCCCGTATGCCCTCCATGACCGTTCACAACTGCGACGCAACGTCTCCTCATGGATTGAATGATGCGTCTGAACACAGCTTGGGGGATGCGTCGCCATAATTAAA
>JAVFBW010130508.1:8736-23371 GCA_034783835.1 Mopalia ciliata
ACATGTATACCAAGTATTTAAACCGACTTATCTCTTATAAAACATTGGGTTGATGAACAGTCTTATATTTACCAAAGACTTCCATTTTTATTCGTTTTTTTTATTATTATTGTTACAACAGAAATTGAGGTTTCTTTCTAAAGCCATGCTAACCTACTTTTTATTTAATTTTTGTCTTCCGTATTATCATTTTCCTAAAGCTTTTTTTAATTCTGATTTTGGAAAGTTAGCATCACTCTTCTATATTTAAATCTTTCCATTTGAAATTCTACATCATATAATACGCAGACTTTTCGTTTTGTGGGGTTTTTTTTTGCGATTTTATTTAATTTACAAGTTATCAAACAACTGTTAATTTAAGAGAGGAATAAAATCCTTTCGAACGTGGATACTTCCCATCGTGTTTTGTCGACATTCGCTTTGCCCACTTGAGATGTTTCCAATTCAGAAGGGTTCTTTCGTCTTTTATAATAGGATCGGCTTTTGGATACAATAGGAGAACAAGGTTATAATCTCCGGGCACGCGCTGAACACGTGTAGCGGTCAATATTTTCGCACCAATTATAATCCGCTAAATAAACACACGAATATGCGTGTGTGTTCCACAACGGTTAACGACATGGCTCTATTCGATCGCTTTTCCCAGATGTCCGTGCGGAATAACTACTTTGTGTTTGGTATAAAACACAATATTTTTCAAATGTAAACCTAAAACATATTGACTTTTTTTAAAGGTGTTTTTGTCTAATTATTGGTTGGGGTATTAATGTACACGGATTAATTCAAGGGATATATTATCCTGCAAGAATGACTATTTACCCACAGTATACCAGATAGAAAAACACGGAAGAAACACATTTTTGGCGCCTCTAAATGGATACTATCAGAAAAACAATTATTGTACAACTTTTTGACAGTGCACGGACTATAACAAAACTTTACGTTTTCAAATTTCCTTACGTCCGCTTAAACCAACACATTTTTTATTTGTTTCAACAACCACAGCTCATGTATCTGCGAACTTATTCTTAGTCTCAAATGTTTTGATTTTGCTTTACGTTTACTAACCTATACAAATGTTTTACTATGCAAATTTGTCACTATTTCCTGATGATGGCATAATAAATGCTGAAATATTAAGTCAAAATGAGGATATATATTTTTTCAATTATCGCAAAACTTTTTACCATCAAAAACATGGAATAATGTTAATAACATTATAAGGACCTGTAATTGTTAATCGTATCTCCTATTGATGGGAAATAGAAGTTTTCTCGGAATCCTAGCACATTTTGTGCCAGTAGTTAATTTATTCCAAATAAGTTGATCAAGTTTTGCTACGGTAAAAAAAATGTTTCAGAAATGAAAGAGTTCCATTTCATACAAACATTGTCTACAATGTGTTTCTACCCTGGTAAAAATGCTGGACACGAATATTTCGTCCTCGAACATTTGAAAAGGACTGTGGATTCCAACTTCTCTTTGATTCCCAACCAACGTTTTCATGCCTGTCCTGGCAATCTTTTTAATTAATCAAACTTTATAACTCGTCGATTTGAGCTGTGCACTCTCCAGCTTCCCAACGTATCCTCTCCATGTATTGGCATAGTCTTTAAGTACAGATATCTTTATTGTACCCTTTCAAATTTCTCATTTAAAGCAACGATTTTTTTCTCTCTCTCCTAAATATAATCTGTTTAGAGAACTCTAAGCCTTTAACCCACCGACGTCACTTGAAAGTATTCAGCTGATGCTATACCGAACTTCTTTTTGGCTAGGGCTCTGACGGACCTGACAACGTTGTAATCACCACCTACTAGCCACATAACAACCAATATTCATCTGTCTTTTGTACTACCAGACTTGTCTTTTAAACGGGGCAAAACTGTATAGGAAAGAGAAGTTACCATCGTTTCGATGATTTTAACCTTATCTTTGAGCTATATATAAAGCTTCAAGTACTGTGGTCAAACGATTTATTGATTTTTGTCTAAAGCCGTTTTCGCTTATGTATAAGGGTTATCTACACATCAATGATAACCCATACTTACACATGTCAACCTTAAAGTGCAGGATCTTTTTTTCCTCTTTTGAGACAATAAATGTTCTTCCATTAATGAGTTAAGAAGGTATGACTTACAGAGAACGTACCGAAGCTATTATCCATATTCAACTAGGGTACCTTGGCTGGATGTGACGATATTCTTGGACATCTTAAACACACAATAAAAATCGCACATGATCTATACGACTTGTCCCTTATCGCTTGAGGTCTTGCTGGACCTCTTGGGCTCAAAATAAACCAAATTTTGTTTATTGGCTGGATTAAATGTTAGGTATTCAAACTATATGTTGGCGAAGAAAATAGTTCGAAATTCTAATTACAAGCAGTTAAATAATTGAAGCCTATAATTTAGTTTTCCCACGATCATATAAGCAAGTCGCAATTTTTAATTTAAAAGCAGACTCTACTTTTTGTAGAAAACTTTTCATGTTGGATACTTTAAATTTGTACCATTGTAAAGGGCACAATGCGATCTAGTAAACGTTGCCCCATTTTTTTTTACAAGTTCGTCCTTGTTTTTTAAAATATTTTCTGAAAGTTGTTTTTACATTTTAAAAAGACTTTCCAAGCTGGGATAATCCAAAAAATCCACTGTGATCATTCTAATCAAAATTTCAAAAATATGGGGCATGATTTACTAGTTCAAGGACGATTCTTCTATGTCGAATAATTTATTGAGTTTTATACCTTTATTGCACAAGATATAGAAAATGTAAACAAAATCGCTGTTGTAGGTCAGAAATAATTCATATAGAAAATGTACTGCAAATAAAGAAAGGAAAATTTATACAGTTTGCGTTTGGTAGCACTGGTCAATAAATAGCAACAGTAATCCTAGTTCTAAGCGGAATTTAGTTATCTGCCAAGCCCGTTTGTAAATGTAGTGCAATTATACATTAAGTGCATTTGTTTATTACCGGTCATAGCATAGAGCACAGTTGTATATTAAGAAGGCCTACATTTGTACTTCGAGTTGAAATGTATATTAGTGTATAAGTCCATCGAATGCCTTCATACATAAAGTGTTATTGTACATTTGTACCCTTCTTGCGGGACTTCGTTTATCTACCGCTCTCTGGCGTATCGGCCTATATATTTTTTTTGCTGCGATGCACTGCTGATGAACTCGAATCTGTATGTTGACCACAAGCATAGTAGTGTGTCATATAATGTGGCTCCGGCCACTATGGGTGGTTTTTAGGATGTTTTCTCTCGGTTTTCCATCGTATCTCAGCAAGGAAGTTTAAATTGCCAATCGGTCGTCATCTGAGTGAAATACCCTTGAGTACGTCGTTACAAACAAATCACAATTAATCGAGTGTATTTGTTAATAAGATAAATCCGCGTTGTTTATGGAAGGCACCTGTGTGTTTGAAACACAAGCGCTTGATGCATCGTTAATTGTGTCGAAAAGCTGTACTGTTGAACAATCGGGCTGTATATTGTACTACGGGCATCTGTGCTTGGTGCATCTGTATACACTGAATACATTTGTCCCTGGCTTGCGTTTGCCCGTAGGTTGGGCGCATTTTTCTATATTTGGGGCATTTGTATACACGAGTGCATACATTTATATACGCGGTCTTCCGTAGCTCAGTCGGTAGAATGTTGGGCTTTAAACAAAATTCCTTGGTTCGAATCCCGATGTAGGCAAGCAAAACTTTTTCTCTTCAATTATTCACTATATACTGTCATTTACAATATGCGCAATTTGTGATTAAATATATCCTAGAAATATCTCGATTGTGAAGTAAACAACACAAGATTCGAGTACTGTATATTAAATAATATTAAATTAAATATACTGACAGGTGATAATTAAAATAAATGAAACAGAAAATATTGCGTATAATTTAATTACACAGTCAAATTGCGGTAATACTATATGATAGTTTATGTATGTATTATTCTTTAGACTAATCAACTAAAAATATCATGTTTCACAAACATAGTAATAAAATAGACTTTAAAAGCCAAAGTTTATGAAATAAAAACAAATGAATGTACAAATGCATAGCAGAATGTCCTATAATAAAGCTATATAGACGGATACATTTAGCTGAAAATGCTCATATGCGTTTATAAAATTTTAATGTTTAGACAAATTTGAAATAATTTGAAAGGTGATATCGAGCCTCGTGCACCTGGGAAGCTAAAAGCTGTCGATATTTTAAGTCGATAGAGGTAGATTTTAACTGCTTTGTAAAAACCCTAGCACAAACAGATCGAATAACTAAGCCTGGGAAATAAAGTCAGTATTTTTTTGCGAAAACACGAAATATTGATCGTAACAAAGACTAATTATTAGGGAATGTTTGTTTAACGTTGAAAAATGTACACGAGACGAATGAAAACATATTTTCATAACTCCGATATACTCGTCTTAATTTACTTTATCACGGTTAACGACAGTACGTGCGGTTTAGGGATGCCGGCTCAATATATCAAGTAACATAACAGGATTGCACGAACTCGAAACGATCGGTTATATAACCAAGAATGACCCCTTATGTAAACAAGATGATATGCAAAGTCAGAAAACAGCAAACTGTTCTCATTAAAAGTTTGTTTGTTTGCTTTGGTTTTTAAAGTAAATGTCATGCTGAAGGTTATTTCACCCACATGAAAAAAAATAACGAAAATAAAAAGGGAAGGAATATTTTACAAATAAAGCATGCACCAGGGGGAATACGGCATGAAATTTGTCCCGGGGGCAAGGATTATTCCAAACATATTAATGGCTTGTCCTTAAGAGGTTTTAAAAATCAACAACAGTTCAGGAAAATTCCACACTAAAGGCATTATGGAATTGTTTCTATAACTGTTTTTACAGTGGAGATACCAGCCCAATACAATTCTCCAAAATCTTTCGGTTACTTTTGTGCCGATTTCGCTGGCATTCGCAAAATAATGGTCAATTGGTTGAGAGATCTGTGTAGTCGGCATATACCTCTGACGATTCGGTGCCTAGTTATAAGGTCCGTGGGTTCTATTCCCAGACGTGTTTCAATCTGAAAAAAATATTCTGAAATAGTTTTTGTTCAAACGAAGCAGTGTTCCCCAAAAAACGCCAAAATACTGCTTACATCACTTTCTAACAGACACAATACCCATTCAAATAATTGTTATGTTTAAGGATGTGTAATTAAAATTCAGTTACAAATAAATAATCAAATATACTTAGAGCGAAAATGGACTACTATATTTCTTAAATTGTCACAATATATATACTTGATGCGACCAAACGAAGAATGATTCATTTATTCTCTGGATTAAAAGCCACATGATAAACGTATAACGTTGTTATCTTCAGTGAAACGATCGCCTTAAAATTGGCGATCTCCACCGAGGACATTGCCCTTCTGGCCCCTCCCCCTAACCCCTCCATCTTACGTACCTGTATGTAGGTGTCGTCGAAAAGGAGATGTCCATACAGTAGGGACGTGGTCGTCGGGCAAATTCACAACCCAGAAAGCAAACTTTAACATAGTCTTGTCTCCGGAAGATACATCAGTCAAGTCAGAAGTCTAACAAGCGGAAGTATTAAACCAACCATTGCCCAGTCTCAACGGCATTGTCATTTTCAGAGGACTTTCATAGTGCCATATGACTGATTGCGCAAGAAATTGCGGGATTTTGTTTGTTTCACGCAGTTTAAATGTCAGAATCTACTGACGCCTTATGGGTGAAATATTATCTTTGCCAAACGGTAGAATATATACGTCATTGATTCACCCATGATTCTACATCCTATTCATGCTCTCTGAGGTTTCACTATTTATCGCTAAGTTGAGTTTTTACAACAATCAGCGCTGGCTGGGTCACCATATTGTTGAGACTTGGTAATAGCTGGTTTCATACTTCTGCTTGACATCCGGTCAAATAAATCCTTCGCAAGAATAGTGCCTTCTGTGTGTTGAATGTGATGCTAAGGATGTAAAATCTATATCGACCAAATGTAGTGATAATATCGCGATACAAGAATCACGCAAGAATTTGTCAATTGAAATCCAAACGGTCTTAAGACATTTATGTTTCACTGGCATATCCATCTGTAAGCGTGAATTATTAGTTATGCGTTAAACATCAAGCACAATGAATAATTTGTGTGTCTTTTAGAAAGTGAAGTTTAACAGTATTTTCGTTATTTTGGGATAACACTTTCTTAGTTTGAACAGATTCTAGTTCAGAAAAATAAAAGACTTTATTTTTATCCAAAAATATGTGAAACAGAATTCAATATATGTGAAAAAGAGTTCGAAGTCTTTTCCACTTTTGTAAAATAAAAAGGGGAGTGCAATTATTTTGTAGATATGTGAAATTAAAGCAACCAAGACCTCCATTACAGAGTTCTCCCTCACAGTCTGTATTTAGCGAAGATAAATTTGCTCAGAAAGTACAATCTGGTCAGAAGTAAATCAAAATTGATTAGGAAATGGAGCCCCTGCAGTGAGATTCCAACAACAAAGCAAAACGTGGACAATGACCTATATTATATATAGGTCATTAAGTGCAGACAGCCACAACTCGAACATTCGCATATATTTACAATCAACAACGGCTGAAACACCAAACAAAACATTCTATTACGAAAAGTGCAAATTACGTTGACAAATAAGAGTGAATATTATATCAGACGATGGTTTTTTTTTTAATTCAGTATTTAAATTGTAGTCTACATTATTTTATTTTCCCGACGAATCAGACGTAATGCTCACTACAGAATCGGTTGCTGTTGTTGGCCTATAAAACAATTGTTCGCTAGAAAATAGCAAATGCTTTGCGATACGCAGAAGGTAGAAGTGCTTCTGATCAGATCGTACTTTTTGAGCAAATTTATTGTCGCTAAATACAGGCTGTTAGGGAGAAGTCTGTAATTGAGGTCATGGGTGCTTTTATTTCACATATGTGTGATCAACTCTCTCGACTTGGGAATATGCCCTGCTGAGGCTAAACTTCCTCGGCATGAGGAATATATTCGTATAGTCTTTGCATTCGTCTTCAAAGTCCACATAAGACGATAGGAGCACGAACAAATGTTGGACACATCCCTTGATGTGGGGAGAAATCATTTCGCTGATCTTTGATAAGTGAAACACTTTTGTACATATGTAAAATGAAAGTTTATTTTACGTAATTGAATTTTTTGTTCATATATGTGAAATAGTTAGGGTGTTTTTTTTTTTGGCGACTTAACATCAATTGGCAGAAAAGCGTGACGAAACCAAAAAATAAACCAACCCGAAATCTCTCCAGTAATCGAAAATTTTCACATCTTAAAACTTATTTTTAAAGGCAGTAAAGGCGACCAAGCAGTGTCATGTACTGTAACAACCACCATTATACCAATGACAATATGGTAATGTTAGGCGGTGACATTACCATTCAAATGGTTAACACACACACACAAAAAAAAAAAATAATAAACTAACCCAAAAACAAAAGAAAAATCGGGTTCACACCTGCACTTTTTGGCGAAAGCGAGTTGAAGAAGTAACGACTGTGATCACTTGTTTAAAATTATGGTTAAAGTAGGCGAAAGCAACAGCCTCCAAATGATTAAATCGATACAAAAAACTAATAGTAAATAAACAGACAAACACAAACAAAAATCTGTTCATATATTCGTTTTGTAAGACAGCTAATAAAACCGCATTTAGGAGCAGTTTTGCCTCGAGGCCTGGTTTTCAATTCTCTCTGAGCCAGAACGCCCCCAATTTAACCAAATGCATTCAGGCGACTGGAAACAACCGCTTCTGGGCTAATGTAGTTTCTGCCTCGATGGTGACAGAGTTCAGTGTTTCGATTACATCGTGAATTGGGAAACTCAGGATAAGAAGTTTTATACCTTTGAAAGAGTGGGCGGTTTAAAGGAGCGTCCTTGTTGCCCTGATGCTCTCAGGGCTAACGGGCAGCACACGACCGACCAGTCTTGCGTCTTACATTGTAAGTCTCCTGTGTTGCCTTTGTTTTCTGACACGCCTTCATATACATGTATGAACTAACATACAGTACGGCGTTAAGGTCTTGCTGGATTCCTTGGTCTATTATCACACCACACGTTGTTTTAAGTCTCTTATACAGAAGAATATAAATGTATACCATATATATGTATTTATTTGTGGTAAGTTTAAATGTGGTGAAAATCCAACCAGTATTTCTACAAATATTGCAAAATGAGTCAATTTTCGTGGTTAATTTCTCGAAGAACAATAAGGTGCAATAAGACCAAATAATTAGTTGACTGAGTAACATATTCTTTAAACTAGTAAACCGTGCCTCATTTAAAAAAAAAATTGAACGACCCCAGTGGATTTTGTGTCTATCCCACCTTGGAAAGTCTTATAAAAATATAAAACAGCATTAAAAAGAATCAAGGACGAACTTCTAATAAATGAGGCACCGTTTACTAGATCGCAATGTGTTCTTTGCAATGGTACAATTATGAAATTTCTAACATAATAATAGAATTCTAGAAATGCGGCTTGGAAATGTTTAAAAATGAAGTGCCATAAATAGGCAATTAAAGTTATCTAGAACCATAAGATGATTCATCGATTTAAAAAATATACACCCCTGTGTGATTGCTTAACGAAATATAACGCAAATTAACATTGACATCGTGTTCACAACCAAAGAGACACTTTACTAATATCATGGTCTTGCTGGACTCTTTGGTCGATTTTCAGAACACCTGTTGTATTTAGTCTCTTATGCAGAAGAAAATAAAGCTGTACCATGTATATGTATATATTTTTGGAAAGCTTGAATACTGATGAATACATATTTGAATGTGGTGAAAATCTAAAAATATTGCAAAAAGAGCCAATGTAAACAGAAAAATAGATTGCCTTATCGTTGATTATTTCTCGATGTGTCATAAAGATAAGACCGAATAAATTAGTTGACCGAGTAGAATAGCCCTTGAACTAGGAAAGGATGCCACATTTTTTGACAGTTTTGATTTGAACGATCCCAGTGGATTTTTTTTGTCTCTCCCACCTTGGAAAGTCTTTAAAAAATTATAAAAAATATAACTTTCTAAAAATATTACAGAAACTCAAAGAAGAACTTCAAAAAAATAGACACCGTGTATTAGATAGCATTATGTTCTTAAAAATAGTACAAATTTCAAGTTTCTAACATGATTAGTTTTCTAGCAATATGCCTTGGTAAATGTAGACTCGGCTGAAAAATGAAGTGCCAGAAATAGCCAATTACGGTTTTGAGACTTGAATATATGATCATAGGAAAACTAAAATATAGGCTTCAATTTAACTCTTTGTAATTAGAATTTCGAATTATATTTTTCTCCAACATATAGTTTGAATATTTAACTTTTAATCTAAGCGACATAAAAAATTGGGTTTATTTTGAGCTCAAGGTGTCCAACAAGACCTTAAAACTGTCAAGATGGGACATCTTGGTAATGGTCTGTTTATAACTAGAACTGTCGTTAAATATCAGCATGGCTTACCATAATGTTTGATTCTTCATCCGAATATCATCTCCTTTATGGTATATACGACCAGCTTATTGTTCTCTAATTTAATTGAAGCTGTTGTCCCAACATTCTGACCAGTTTGTTGTTCCTTACTCATATTGACGCTGCTGGCCTAACAGTTCGTTGTTCCTTCATATTATTGATGGTGTTGGCCCAACATTCGGACTAGTTCGTTGTTCCTTTATATTATTGACGCTGCTGGCCTTGCATTCTGATCAGTTCGTTGTTCCTTTATATTATTGACGCTGCTGGCCCAACATTCTGACCAGTTCGTCGTTCCTTTATATTATTGACAGTGTTGGCCTAACATTCTGACCAATTCGTTATTCTTTTATATTATTGACGCTGCTGGCCTAACATTCTGACCAGTTCGTCTTTCCTTTACATTATTAACGGTGCTGGCCCAACATTCTTACCAGTTCGTTGCTCATTTATTTTATTGGCGCTGCTGCCCCCAAATTATGACATGTCTCAACATTCTGACCAGTTTGTTGTTTCGTACTATTATTGACGCCACTTTCTGACCATTTTGATGTTCCTTAATACTGTGGACCATGACCATGCTACCCCAACATTCTCATCAGTTTGACTATTAAGCCGCCCTTTAATGAAATAACCGTCTGGCGGAAAGCCAAGTCAATTTAGGTATAAAATATCTCCGTGAACTAAACGCATGCATTGAAATGTCACATGGTCGTGTGTAAGTATTGTCTGACAACAATTAAGGATAGCAAAATAAAACGTTTGGTTTCTGACTGGTGTACATAAGCCAATTTGTAAAAAAAAAACCCTGAACCACTGAACAAACCAGCGCAATCCCTGCACTTATTTACAACTTGGATTTCTGACCTAAGAGCATCAATTCTACATTATGTAGTGAATATGGCTGAACATGGCAGTGCCATGAACATCCGACTGGACCAAGGTGTTGCTAAGCTCACCAGAAAATAGTCAAATCAGTTGAACAAGTAACGACCACAATAATACTGTTTGATGTGATGGTAGGTGATTGCATACATCTTCAAACGTCCTTGTTTGGACGATAAAACACACGTACATACGCGAAATGTGTTCACACGATCATCCTGATAGACAGCTAAGGAAAACTCGTTTAGTTACAGATTTACCCCAAGGCATGGGTTTTCAATTTCCTCAGAGCTAACACACACCTTCCAAATTGGGACTGTGGTGATTCGGGTGACTGGAAACAAGCGCTTCTGGGTTAATGTAGGCCTAGTACTGTATTTTCTTCCCTGGTGATTGAGATCATGTTCTATATCAAATTGTGAAAAGGGGCTCAAGCAGGATAATGAGTATTTTACTTTTGAAGAAAGGTCAGTAATTCCATCAGCAGTTCCATGATCAGACCAGAAAACATATTTCCAGTGAAGTAGGATGATCATAGAGCTAGACAGATAGACGTTACCATGGTATTCATTAACGATGAGCGACTATAACAACCCTCAGCTCTTTAAGATGGAGCGACTGGTAATGAATTCGTTATCAATGGATGTGACCATCTATATTTGAAAAACGGTAAAACAGCATTTTGCTTCTGAACACTTATATAATGAACATGCTACTGTTAACATTGGATGTTAGTTGCCTGAGACTATCGCGCCTCTCATGTGATTTTGGTCAATTACTGACTGTTTGTGTAGAACATATCCAAAGCGACCTCTATCGATTTAATCGATAATCAATGAGTCTAGCCTTTAAGAACTCTACCGCAAGTCAGGGGTGAAATTTTGAGCTTTTTTTGCCTTAATTGAAATCTTCTTTTGATAATCTTGATAATGCAAAATGTTTGACCAAAAAATGTGGTATTTTAGAATGGTTTTACTTAGATTTGAATTTTAAAATGCGTGCTTCAAAGATTATGTATATCGAGGGGCAGAAGGGATTAACGAGATTATCTCACCTCAACTGACTACCTACTGACTATTACCACAAATTAATCAGCGATAGGTCCTCAGATCAATTACATGATCGTTGGGGATGTGTATTTGAGATGAACAGTAGACATGGTGAGCAAATGTTTGTGGGTGGTAGAACACACATTTATATGGGCTACTCACGCCTCCAGTAGCACTACTACTGTAAGTCATTAACAAAGGTGTGAACGAAATCTGTGATGGCGACGTCTGTAAAATTTCGGAATTAAAACTGCCATTTAAAGACATTGTTTTAAAATTATGTATTAAAAAATTAATGCAATAGATAACACTATATTTCACCTTTTCATTCAATTATAAAAAAACTTGTTAATTAAATTTATTTGAGTAATCTTGAAACAAACAAGAGTTCAATCACTTCCATACATTTGGGCTGTTTCTCAGCTTTCATTGTTCGTGATTTTTATGATTGAAATCATTTATTTCTCGTACACTATTTGCACTAAGTCTTTGGAATTTGCCTCAGACAATCTTAAAGCCATTATCTAAAAAAATAGTCATGCCGTTTTTTTATATTGATTTTCGTTTTATACTTTTATCATAAAAACTAACTTGAATTTTAAAAAAACCTATGACATTTTTTGTTGTTTAAATACCGATCTACGCAGACATGCAAGTTTGGACAAAAAAAATCTCAAACCATCTAAGAAAAATAAGAGTTATAAACAAGGGCCCATTTCAAAAAAATATTTGACGTTTTTCTTTATTTTTGTCATTATAAAATAAAAGAAATCATGATATGACATCATATTTAAAATCTTGAAATCTTTTGCTTTCTAAATATATATGCTCATTCTTTGAAAATACCCGCAAAAGACACGAAAATATAAGAGTCGCATGTTGTACTCCTGACTAGCGGTAGAGTCCTTAAATTCAGTTGAAAATTAGGTGAACAAAAGGGATGTGGCCTATTTGTTAGACTGATAACAAATTATGGTACAGCCATGTGTAGCAAAATATGCAGAACCTCAATCTCCATCTTTGCTATGTCAGTCCTATATATCTAACTGAATGTCCACCATACAATCTGCCTATTTTTAAAAAAAATCTATCGTAAATGTTATTTTTGGTTAATTTAAATTTAAAATTTTATTTAAAAACTGATCTCCTAAATGCCATTCATGTATTAAGAAGTAGATATAATGTTAATTTTGCTTGAAAGCTTAATCTCAACTTCAACCGGTAACAATCACTCTGTAATTGCTCTACTGTATTGGATGCTAGGTGCCATCTTACCAACCATTTTCATTATGAGCCAATCTGGTACTTCACCACCGACCTTGCTATTAGCTAGTATTTGACCTCCGACCTTAGTTTAAACTGGTATTGGATCTCCGACCTTGCTATTAGCTGGTATTTATCAGTTAGATCACTCAGCAACAGAATTTTATTGATTTTCTTTGTATAATAAAACAATTTTGTTAATGGAGGTCATCAGACTGACTAAATAAACAATTTCTAATTGTGATTTTTCGATGTTGGCTTTAAGAGTTCGAACTTTGTAAAATTTCATAGTTTAATAGGACTTGGGTAGGACTTGGGTACAGCGAGTGCAACTATGGCCGATCTTAAGTTCTGGTTAGTTAGGCTAGACACTTTGCTGGTTGTTAACCTTAAGCGTGTGACTGTTAACTATTTAATGCAAAATACACATCACTTTTGTAACTAATTATTTCATGTTATAAGCGGATGATAGAGTAGAACAATAATTCCTCCGCATTAGCCCTTAGTCTATTTTTAACCGGTGAAGGTTGGAAATTGGTCCGCCCCTATCCTAGGCCCCTCAAAAACAGATTTTTCTCTGATTTTTTTTTATACAAAGTCACAATAATCTTTCTCCTTTCCTGACGTTTAAATAAAGCTTTATTTGAGTTTCTACCTTAATTTAAGTTATCTCCCTTCAGAAAAGAAATATTGCAGGTAGGCAAAATACTAGTCATTGCTTTCTGTGTATCTAAAAACAAATCCCGAAAAAAAAAAACAGATATTTGTTTTGAGAGGCCGGAGATAGCGGCGAATCAATTACCAACCTTCACCACAAGTTAAGATAGGCTAAGACGAGGCATATGTGCTAATGATAGAGCCGTCCAAACGGGAGCGTCCACTAAAGGCCTTATGATTACCAATATTACCAATAAAATGCCCCAAAATTACGAATTTAATTTTCACTTTATAATTATTGGAAATAGATAATTGTATTACTTTGCAGTACAAATTCTTTGTAAAATAATGTACCACCACTGTGGCACAAAGCTTTGACGTTGACAAAAAAGCAACAACAACCTACATTGAATGTGTAGGTTACCTGTGCTCCGCTGGGAATGAATTATTGTACAGATCGATTTGTTTTTTTGTTGAAACGTTGCTGTGTATGGTCACTTGGCATTCACATTGTGGATTTTCTCAACTCTAACGTTCCCGCAAAAGCATGTGTAAATTATTGGATGAGTATGTAGATACTCATCCCAGGTAAAATACAAAAAATGTTTACCTTGTAAAAAGTGGTCTACGGCATTTTATTAATTTTCAATTTTTTTTATTACCAAACGTGGGGTGGCTGAAAGGGTGGCTTGGGTTAAGTTGGGGTGGCGTCAGTTACCTTTAGCCAGCCCTTGGTCGTACATCTGCCTCTCCTTTGTCTTTGTGCGAACGCTGTCTTTTGCAACTTTTTCTCCGAGGAAACAACCAATGGTAACCTTTCCAATGTTTAATTTGAAATAATTTGGATGTTTCTAAGACGGAACAGCCAGGTTATAAATTCCTTAGATTATATCAGAATACTTATGGTTAAGCGATGGCACTATAAGCCTACAAATATTATATCACAAGGCTTTATACTTATGCGATGGTACTTCACAGATTATATCAAAACACTTATGCTTATGCGATGGTACTATCATTCACAGATTATGTCAAAACACTTATGATTATACGATGGCACTATCAATCAAAGATTATATCAAAATGCTTATGCTTATGCCATGGTACTATCATTCACAGATTATATCAAAATACTTATGATTATGCGATGGCACACTATCAATCAAAGATTATATCAAAATGCTTATGCTTATGCCATGGTACTATCATTCACAGATTATATCAAAATAC
>JAVFBW010130509.1:0-13845 GCA_034783835.1 Mopalia ciliata
ACCACACCAGATCCAACATTAGTTGAATCAACGACAGCAAAACCACCAACAGATCAGCCAACCACACCAGAACAAACAACAGTTGAGCCAACCACACCAGAATTAACAACGGTTGAATCAACTACACGAGAGAAAACGACAGAACCAACAACAGTTGAACAAACCACTCCAGAACCAACTACACCAGAGTTAACAACAGTTGAGCCAACCACACCCGAACCAACAACAATTGAGCCAACCAAACCAGAACCAACAACATTTGAACCAACCACACCAGAATCAACAACAGTTGAACCAACCACCCCAGAACGAACTAAACCAGTACCAACAAAAGTTGAACCAACCACACCAGAGCCAACAACAGTTGATCCAACGACACCAGAACAAACAACAGTCCAGCCTACCACACAAGGACCAACAGCAGTTGAGCTAACCACACCAGAACCAACATCATTTGAACCACCCACACCAGAACCAACAACAGTTGAACCAACCATCCCAGAACGAACTAAACCAGTACCAACAACAGTTGAACCAACCACACCAGAGCCAACAACAGTTGAGCCAACCATACCAGAACCAAGGACAGTTCAGCCTACCACACCAGAACCAACAACAGTTGAGCCAACCACACCAGAGCCAACAACAGTTGAACCAACCACCGCAAAACCAACAACAGTTAAACCAACTACACCAGAACCAACAACAGTTGAACCAACCACTGCAAAACCAACAACAGTTAAACCAACTACACCAGAGCCAACAACAGTCGAGCTAACCACAACAGAACTAACAACAGTTGAGCAAACCACACCAGAGCCAACAACAGTTGAGCCAACCACACCAGAACCAACAACAGTTGAGCCAACCACAACAGAGCCATCAACAGTTGGGCCAACCACACCAGAACCAACAACAGTTGAACCAACCACCACAGAACCAACTACACCAGAATCAACAACAGTTGAACCAACCACCCCGAAGCAAACAACAGTTGAACCACCAACACCAGAGCAAACGACAGTTGAACCAACCACACCAGAACTAACTACAGTTGAGCCAACCACACCAGAACCAGCAACAATTGAACATATTACACCAGAAACAACAACAGTTAAACCAACCACACCAGAACCAACAACAGTTGAACCAACCACACGAGATCCAACAACAGTTGAACCGACCACACTAGAACCAAAAACATTTGAATCAACCACACCAGAACCAACAGCAGTTGAACCAACCACACCAGAACCAGCAACAGCTGAACCAACCACACCAGAACCAATATCAATTGCCCCAACCACACCAGAACCAACAACAGTTGAGCCAACCACACCAGAACCATCAACAGTTGAGCTTACCACACCACAACCAACAACAGTTGAGCTAATCACACCAGAACCATCAACAGTTGAGCTAACCACACCAGAACCAACAACAGTTGCGCTAACCACTCCAAAACCAACAACAGTTGAGCTAATCACACCAGAACCATCAACAGTTGAGCTAACCTCAACAGAACCAACAACAGTTGAGCTAACCACACCAGAACCATCAACAGTTCAGCTAACCACACCAGAACCAACAACAGTTGAGCTAACCACACCACAACCAACAACAGTTGAGCTAACCACACCAGAACCATCAACAGTTGAGCCAACCACACCAGAACCATCAACAGTTGAGCTAACCACACCAGAACCAACAACAGTTGAGTTAACCACACCACAACCAGCAACAGTTGAGCTAACCACACCCCAACCAAAAACAGTTGAGCTAACCACACCAGAACCAACAACAGTTGAGCCAACCACACCAGAACCAACAACAGTTGAGCTAACCACACCACAACCAACAACAGTTGAGCCAATCACACCAGAACCATCAACAGTTGAGCTAACCACACTAAAACCTACAACAGTTGAACCAACCACGCCAGAAACAACAAGAGTTGAGTTAACCACAGCAGAAACAACAAAAATTGATTCAACCACCCCAGAATCAACAGCAATTGAACCAACAACACCAAAACGAACATCAATTAAACCAACCACACCAGAACCAACCACTGTTGAACCAACTGTCCCAGAACCAACAACAGTTGATCCAACGACAACAGAACCAAGAACAGTTAAACCAACCACCCCAAAACCAGCAACAGTTGAGCCAACCAATCTAGAACCAACAACAGTGGAGCCAACCACACCAGAACCAACAACAGTTAACCCAACAACACCAGAACCAATCACAGTTGAGACAACAACACCAAAACTAACAACAGTTGAACCAACCACTCCAGAACAAACACCAGTGGAGACAACCACTCGAGAGCAGGCAACGTTAGGGCCAACAACACCAGGGCAAACAACAGTTAAACCAACCACCCCACAGCAATCAACTTTGGGACCATCGACATCAAAACACACAACACTTGAGCCAAATACACCAGAACTAACAACAAATGAGCCTACAAAACCACAACAAACAACAGTTCAGACAACCCCTTCAAAGCAAACAACATTGAAGCCAGCCACACTAGGACAAACAACAGTTAAATCAACCACACAAGAACAATCAACATTTGAGATAACTACATTAGAACAAACAACAGTGGAGCCAACCACTCTAAAGCAAACAACAGTTGGACCAACAACGCCAAAAGAAATAACGGTTCAGACAACTACATCAAAACATACAACACTTGAGGCAACAACACCAAAGCAAACAACACTTGATACAACCACAACAGAACAATCACCCGCTGAGACGACAATTGCAGAACATATAACAACAACTGCTGCAGTGGAAACAACAGTTGAGCCAATCACACCAAAACAAATAACAACTGAGTTAGCCACGTCGGCAAAACCCACAAGCTCACCAACAACACCTATGAACACGACAGTCGGTGAGACGACTGTCGATTTGATCAATTCATCAAGTACCACAACGACGTTCAATTTTACTGATACCCTACCAATAGAGAACACAACTGATGCGGTACAAAACGTAACTGATGCTAGACCTAATGTGACGGACGTGACATCTTCTGCAACGAATACAACTACCATTCCGGTTAATGTAATTTCTGAAACAAACGTTGGTGCAGGTAAGTTTCTATATTATTTAGGTGTCATATCAAAAACTTATTATAATATAATTATTAGAAATGTCAAGGTTTGTATCACTAGTAGGCCTAACATGTCAATTTAACATGGAGGTATAGTGATAATTGATTAGTATAAAAAATATAATATACACAGTGTTTTAACTCGCATCACAGCGCACCAGCACTGTGAGTGAATGAACCTACGAATCTAGGAGTCGAATAACGCCTTGGTTTATAGTCACTACGGAAATGGGAGATAACTCATACGATTTTTCAGTGATGAGTTTCGCATAGTATGTAACACATGGATACATGGTGATTCAAATTACAATGTATTCATGTGTATATTTTATTGGACTTGAATAAGTTTACTCTACTGTGGTGATTGTTCGGGCTTTTGATTAAATACAAGTCGTGTACAATTAATTTTTTTCTTCAAATTTTTATTTAACATTCTTACTAGGTGATATACAACAATTACTTAGGCCAGATATGCTATAGCCATTATAGATTATGGGAGTTGCCACTAGTAAGGAAAATGCTTTAATTCCTTTAATGACGTTATTGCTAGTGTAACAGTGTAGTGTATGCTTGGATGGGTTGTACAGTAGGCCTACCGAGGTATATATCATTTTTGAAGACCAGCAAAATGGGGACTTACAAATGAATATGGGAATTCCTTTCCTGTGACCTTTTCCTGTGACCTTTAAACAATGCTCCCTTAAGAGCTTTCAAAACGGCCCGTTTTTGACCGAGATCGATGGTTGCTGGATCTAATTCTAATTAAGGGTTATCTTAGCTCTGTTCCGGAGTCTTTAACATAACTTTCAAAACATACATTTTATGTAACATTTATACCATTCACTTGAGGCATGATGGTGCACAGTGGCAGGATATGTTTGTTTATTTTGGTATAGCAGTACGAAAACACGAAAAGCGTTGTATGTTATTCCCGAAGTGGCTAGAAGTATTGTACTACCATATAGTGATGTTCCCGGCATTGTAGACCAGCAAGAACCGGTGACATCACATTTCAGACAAGTTAATTTTTTGATGTGAGGAACT
Source organism: Mopalia ciliata (assembly GCA_034783835.1). Lineage (NCBI taxonomy): Eukaryota > Metazoa > Mollusca > Polyplacophora > Chitonida > Mopaliidae > Mopalia > Mopalia ciliata. The sequence goes on from JAVFBW010130509.1 coordinate 4,178, forward strand.
CTGGGTAATATCGGCCCTGATCAGTCACTGTGTTCACCAATTGTTTTCGTTCCGAACGCTGGCTAAATATATGTCGATTTAGTTGGCGTATATGGTCTATGTAACAGTCACATAATACACTTGGTATATGTGTTTCGTTTATGAAGCAATAGTCCGATCGCGGATTGACAGAAGTGTCCAATAATGCATCATTTTTAAAGTTGCGCTCTTCCTAATGTTATTCTGCGCTACGTCACATGATACGTTATAACAAGGGGCTTGGTCCCAAATTTTTGTTAGATTAACTACATGGCAGTTGCATACTTCCAGTTAAAAAAAACTTCTGGTTATTTTCATTTAAGGAATGCCGGCATTGACACAACAAAATGTAAATATGCTCTTGTTATTGTAGAAGTCATCGCCCCTGCCACAGTCGGGGCGCTTGCGCTCTTGGCAGCCCTGATAGCGTTGTGCGTATTTTTATATAGAAGAAGGTATGTACATGAATATGGTGATTATGTTTCATTGTTTATATTTTATATTTACATTGACATTATGCTACAATGCTGCAGCAACTGAATCATGTGCTTGATCGGCCTGTTAAAGCCATGGAAATGAACTAAGCTTTAAATAAATGTAAATAACCTGACTGCCTTTAAAATATAAATTTATTCATTATCACCTACTTTTACTTGGAAATGATTACAATCTTGAGCGTATTAATATGTTTGGAACATCGAATTAATTCTGGTTAGAATCGGGTGTTAATATGATGGGGTGATCTCCGCTATGTAAGATTTAATGTTAAACAATGTATACATATCTTAATAAACCCATTTCGGAAGACACGTCGATTCCGTGTAAGTTGACGTATTTGTACTGATGTCTAAATATAGAATCACAATATTAAACATGAATTATGTTTGAGTGTTTTCTATTGATTTTGTCCCCTTTTTTAGTAATTGTGCAACGCGGTGTCAGTATTCAAGGTCATTGTAATCTTCCCTAGACTACCTAAATACCTGGATACAACAATCGAAACGTCCAAATAAATTGCTTCTCAATTCCATATGTCTTTGTTCCAGAGAGGATCCTGATTCAGATATAGAGTCTATTTTTGACCAGGAGAGTTTCTTTAGCATTCCACGTCCGGATATCTGGATGTTCAACAACTTCAAAACGGACAGAAGCTGGCCATCGCTCAGTGAAAATATGATGACGGCGACCAATATAACAAGCCCTTGGGTAGATGATGCTGTGTACATTCCACCCTAACACGATTGGGTGCACAGTTATCGTGACTTTTCAATACATGTGTCAAGCTGATTATGAAAATTCGTTATTGAGAAGCCACGATTTAAAAAAAAATCAGAACTACAACGATTTTCGCCTTGTAAATATCGGTGAACAAATTGAAACAAAGCTGTAATCCATATGTCTGTAATCCATATCATCATCTTAGTTTCACAGATCTAATCAATTCTACCTCGATCGCTTATAGCTACGCAGAGAGGCAATGTTTTAGACTATAAATATAAAAAAAACTGCCTGGCCTCTGAGAAAGAATCGATTGATCGACAACAACACTAGCCTACCGGCCATGTTACTCTGTCTCAGGAGAACAATACTGTCAAAATATACAGAGATTTGTTGGGAAAGTCCGGTATTATAGCTGTCTTTGTGCTGGGTCAGTGAATCGCATTCGTCCCTACTGTATGAGGATCCACCAATTGTTTGTTAGACACTTGTACTTTACTGTTATATGATTTCATATTCAATCATAATATGGAAATATTTATCAAAAGTTAGTGCTATTTAAACTATATCGTTTCATTGATATTAGCTTGTTATAATTTACGGCTCAATGGTAAGGCGAATCTCACTACGTACATGCAATGCTCACGTATTTATGTTTTTTATGATTGTATATATATGAATATAAAAAAAACACATATCAATTCAATTGTTACATATTATTTTTGTTTATTGTATATAATATAGCTTTATCTAGAACAGCTTTTATAAAAGATAAATATTTATCAAATACCGGTATCTTTATATTTTTGTTGTACTATTATTCATATAAAGGCAATCATATGAGCAATGTGTTGGGTGTACCTGTATGTAACAGGTATGGCTTTACGTGATAAGAATAGCATTGCGAAAGCATACGTCTTCCACCATGAATATACAGAGGGTGGTCACTGTGGCATATCCATGCTTATTATCAAAGCATGTTCATTGGCATAACATTTCAAATGTATTAACAATATTATAAGTCTTCCATAAACTCTATTTTTTATTATGAAGAATAAATGCAATATTTATGAACTGACGCAATTTGTTGTGTTTCGTTTGACTTATGAAATTAAGGAACTAAGTGTCAAACGTGGCAAAATTATGTATGGCAAAATGTACTGTACGAATCAGCCGTGTATACATGACAATAAGAGGTTCACCTCATGATGTAAACCACTTTCACACACGTGTGGTATATGCAATGCGAAAAGTTCCGCTAAAATAAGACTGTTCAAATAAAGATATCTCCAATGAAATTATCATATTCGTTTCTCCGTTACTTTACAAAAGATGTAAGCCACTTTCTAGCCAGTTCAGTCCGTCGCTCAGCTCGAAATCTGTTATTACTGCGCCTTGCTGGATTCACACGCATGCGTGTTACCGGGCTGAACGGGAAACACCAGGGCGAAGTAAAGGCGGATTGCAAGTTGAATGAAGGACTGGAGTCGCTAACAAGTGGTGTATATCTCGTTTAGGTACCGGAACCGGAACATATTTTACATATGTAATTTTTTTTTTTTAATGTGCATTGATATAAAATCTTGCAAAGCACTTGATACCTCTTGGCCAAGAATAAATCAAGGAAAGTACTCTTCCTTAATTATATATGCAAGTATTCGTTATGGAAAATCCAATGACAAGATGCTCTTCTAATTGTTGTTACCCTTACGAGTCAATTCGGCCACAAACAGCTACTGTGCACTGGGGTATAATCATTATTTATTTCATAGATACACCTGATATTGATACATTGTTGAATCGTACCTGTAAGACAGTAAAATAGAGGCACTGAAAATGTTCCATATGGGATTTTTTAATTCATTCTCATTAAGCTGGATATAAATATTTTTCTGGATATAAATATTTTTCTTTCTTGTTGAATATCATTCCCGACGCACCTTTTAATTCTTGATATAATCGTTTGAATAGCTCATGACGGTCACCAAATAATGGCAGAATCACAAATCGCACCTTTGTCGAAGAACTTAACATTATGTTATGAGGTTTTGCTTTCGGTTCTTATTTTAAATTGACCTATGAAAACGTTAACCGCAGAAAGAATCTCTTAGGGAAGACCGAAAACCTGTTGTTTTTTAAATTTTAATCACACGTGTGTGTCAATTAGGCCCCAAGCAGCTACTGTGGACTGGACGATATTCAAATTTATTTTATTGACACACCCGTTTCTGATAAATTGTTGAATCGTTCCTGTAATACAGTAAAATAGCGGCATTGAAAATATTCCATGCCAGATTTTTTAATTCTTGCCATTAAGTTGGATAACAATATGTTTCTTCCTTTGCTGCATATCTATATGCCCGACACACTTTTTATTTCGTAATAATAATCGTTTGAGTAGCTCAGGACTGTCACAAAATACTGGCCGAATCACAAATCGCGCCTTCCGTGAAGAATTTAACATTATGTTATGAGGTTTCGCTTTCGGTTTTTACTTCAACTTTTAATTGACCTCTGAAGATTTCACGCGCTGGAAAAATCTCTTAGGTATGACGTCATGTCACCCTAGTCGGGCTTACCCGTGAAAGTCGCGCGAATGCAACCTATATGCGGGACTCTTCGGGTTAGACCGGCGTTGCCCGACTGTAGGATCGAGAAGTGAACAACATTAAATATATAACACAATAAGTAAGACTTTATGGATTTTTAACTTCTGGGTTGAAAATCCATAAAGTCTTACTTATTATGTTATCATCCCAACTTCTAAATGCCACTCAAACAAGTTATTAAATATATACCATGTATATTTTATTTGCTGGAAGTATATACTTATGTCGCAAATAAAGAAGATAGATAGTTGTATATCATCACACTGTATCGCTCAGTGATTTCATAGTTAACTTCCCAAAGCTTAGTAAAAAAGCAATTCCTTCACAATGGCTTCAGCAGTCTTAAGGTGTCTGTCCTTGTTAAACTTTCAAATAAACTCACAGCATATCGCGCCATCGCCCCAGGTGTGATTTCTGCTTCTGAAGGAAGAGCAAAACTGGAACATGTAGAATATCAATTATTAATCAATTCATGCTTCATTAGGAATTAGATTAAACTGAATCAATGAGACAAAAATGTGTTGAATTGTTACAGCTGTTACCTGAAAATTTGACGTTGCAAAATATAACTTTTATCAGAACTACACTCATGAGTAATTACACCATAACAAACGGTATCGACGCATATCACTTATATACAAGTGGAAGCCAAGGAAGTACACTTATTAAATTGTGGTAGCTGAATGTTCATGACAAAAGTGCAATACATTTATAAAAGTTATAATTTGATAGATATTATTACGATTTTGTAATCTGACCTTAATACCCTTGTAAAAAGTCTAAATATGTACACAAAATAAATAATTATGTGGATATGCGTGTGCCAAATGACTTTTTAAATATAATTTTGTGAATTTTTGTGTGTTTTTAAATATCCGCTAATTATATGTACACGTCCAGGCATATTAACAATAATAAGTACTACTTTATACTATTTTCCTAAGGCATTTGTCAAATTGAAAGGAAAAAGCTTATATAAAAATAACGTAGTGCGAAAAGCTAAAATCATAGGGATAAGTTTGCATCTGAACAAATAACAGATTTTAGTCATTCCTGAGAATTAGTGACTGATTCCTTATTCTATGGCCTCTGGGATGCGATCGAAACATCGCAGTTGATTGGAGTTGAAATCAGATAAGACGAGATTGATTTGATAAGCTCTCTAAACGATAACTCTGCATTTATGAAATGCTTGAACAAAAAGGTATTGCACAATGACAACTTATTTACTTTATGTCAGAAGCAGATATGATACAATTCTATGCATGCGTGCTCAAATCATGTCAATAGAGCACTGGTTTGGGTATAATGTTGATGGATAACGAGAAATGAAACAAACCAAATATGACTCGATTTAAAAACAACTCTTCTGTACCTCAATACATACTGTATTCGTTGGCATTGATGTGTATTTTAGAAAAAGAAAACCAATTGCTGACATCATAGGGCAAAGCACTTCACATTCGCAAACACCCTGTCAACAGTTTCTCCTTATGGGCACTAAACAGCTGGTATTACAAGATCTAGAGACAAAAACAAGAATAAAAGAGGATTATATCACTTCATATTGCTATATCCACCTTTTTGTGATTTCAGTAAAATCTATCCATGTATGGCTTACCATAGTTGAGTTTATGAAATGGAATCGTAGTGGATACAAACACAACAAGAAGCTGCCACTCATTTGATAAGATGACATGTCATAAGCATTAGCTTTAATAATTGACATTTTTCCTTGGTGTAACATTATGAAAGAAAACCTTGTCTTTTAAACATCGTGAGCTTTACCTAACCTATCAACTTTGTTGCAGCATTCTAGGATTGATTGGGCAGAATGATGAATTATGTTATCCTCAGGGGACTCATTTGTTTTCACTTAACTGACTACATTCTCATCAATCATTTTAATACTTTCAGATAAAGAAGAATCACCGCTTTTTACGATTAGCCCTGGACTCATCTTGTATTCCAAATATGCTAACATCATTTGCAAAGTTGTTCAAGCTCTGTAGGCTTAATTCAAAGAGAAATATGAAAACAGTGTTAACATTGTGGTTTATCCGAAACTGCAAAACTATTTAATTGGGCAAACTAGAATTACTGCATTTGCATGCACATAAACAGGGGAAGCTTAGAGGCCAGTTGTTTCCTGATGATAATTGTCTTCATTTTGCTGGCTGTATAGGAGAAGGGGACTTTCTTCTCTTCCTTCTGGCCCCGTGAGGGAGCGGGTGGGCCATGGCCCTGCAGAATACTCCCTCGGCTTCATCGGTCGATTGTAAGAGGCAAGAACCGAGGCTGCTATCTGTTGCCCTGGTGTTCGCAGAGCTAAAGGTTAACGAGAAGCAGATTTTTTTGTGATGTTCTCTATTAGTGTCCGTCGTCATATAAGTGAAATACCCTTGAGTATGACGTTAAACACCAATCAAACAAACAAACAATCTCTTCCTTCTGTTGTCAGCTGAGTCGCTCAACAACCTAATTTTTTAAAATTGTTAGCCTCGTTTGGTTGTTAAAATATGGCGTGGAAAGCAGCTATAATTGATGAAGACATATTTGCAACATTTATAGTTTAGTCGACTGTTAAAATTACTGACGGTTTGCTGTGTGTGTGTTCTTGCTTACATGAATTTTCAATAGTTCGCAGTCACTCAGTGTGTGGAACTTATAATCGATTTGCGTTATCGACATTCAATTAATCCAAAAACACATTGTTCATTAGCATCAGGGAAAATGGCTTATAATCCCTTGCACTTCTAAGAAAATCAATTCAAATCAACATATTTACAACGTACTTACATGCAATCATGTCAGTTCTTTTGATTAACTGTTCATTCCTGTCAGGCATTACAATTACCAGTTTTAATTCCCCCCGCCATTACAAACGCTTCCAGGTGCACAAGTTCTGTACAATCATTACAGCTGTAAGTCATTAACATATATTTTTCTTAATTCTCGTATAGGTTGTATTATCATGATCGGATATATGACAGAATTGTTAAAGTCATGTGGGCATAGGTAAATTAAATTAATATAGCGGAGATCTGCTTGTTAATTAAATTTTGACTTTCTATGTTAATTTAGGAGTAATTATGCACTTTCTGTATGATGAACGACTTGTATTTGAAAATTTGTTCGGCTTGCATTAATTCCCTACGGTGTTCTTCCTCTCATTATTAAATAACGTCGGCGTGCTAGTTGAATGCGTGGAGGAAACCCAACATCACTTGCATAAGCAACTACAAAGGCTGGGAAACTATTGGGACTTCCGTCTTGTTAGTTAGCAATGCAGTTCTAACCTTTAACGTTTGTTATAATAATGTATTTGGCGGATGGTTGGAGGGAACTTCATGGTGCTCTCAGAGCTAAAGGGGAACAGGAAGCCGATCTGTTTGTGGTGTCTGTATTGCGTCCTGTGTTTGTCGCCCTGTATTTGTCCAGTCCTGTCTTTGCTGCCAGTGGTGTCTAGGGTGGTTTCCTTCACACTTTCACGTCGTCATATAAGTTAAATAACCTTGAGTACGACGTTAATCCCCAATCAAAAAAAGTAGACCCAAATTGTTGATTGGTTTCTTGTTCCTGACAAACCTAATGTATTTGTTATGTACCGTGCGGATTCGCTGTTGATTTACCTCACATACACTCAACTACGAAAGTGAAATATTGATCGATACTTTTAACAGGGGTTAACCAAATTTGAGCATCGCAGTTTATGTAATTAAATGTTAGTCTGTGATAATGATGATATCGCATATTAGACGTCAAGATGGTTATATCCAGACTATGAAGTGATGAGAAAATTCGGACAATTGGAAAATGTGCCTATGTGTTTCAGCAGCCAAGACCAGCTTTGTGCAAATCTTATTGTAAATGATGGAGCTTTAATATGCTTTGGCATATGCATAAATTAGCCTGATGCTTTTTAAATAAAAAACATAATGGATTAAGAAACGAATTTGCAAAAATGTAAACCTAAACATAAGTTTGAAATATATATTAAGTTTGCTTCACTTTGATAAATGTTACATATGTCAAAGCAAAATATACAATTTTGTTGTACTGAATTATTAGACATTTTGCCGAAACACTCCTTGATAACGATCGCCATCATTCTGACTACAGTATTTCTTCGAGAATTACAAACACTAATGTTATCGGATCGACTCAAACGAGGAGACTTTAAGGGAGGTTAACGGCGTCATACAGTCTATTCTTTTATAGGGGTGGTCCATTATTCGGTCGCAATGTTTAAGGAAAGGTTCGTGTCAGGCTTTATGGCAACTATTATACTGTGAGCTATTCACGCTATAACTGATCTCTAATCCTTGAATCAACATTAACATTATTGAGCTATGTTTAATGTCAGGGTGCCATTATTCAGCAACGACTCATAAATTTATCCAGTGAAAGGGACTTGAAAATATAAACTATACTATGTGTTATCTCTTGTCTGGCTAGACAGGATAATAAGTGTATTTCAAATCAGGCAGCAGCGCTTGTGTGAACACACGTGTTATACAGACTGGATGATTTACTATTTGTGTAAGAGCAAGTCATACAGCACACCCATGAAGTAGTAGAAAAATAAACACCAGACTTGTACTTCACCCCGTGCACGATTTAGCCTGACTTAAACTTTAGATTTCTTTAATAAAAAATGGTTGCGGATTGTCAACAGGGTACATACATGTCCCGGTGCTCTCAGAACTAAAAAGGAACTTAAAGTCGTCCTGTTTATGACGCCTTTGTACTACGTCCTGTGATTGCCCTTTATTTCTCCTGTTTTGCAATTAGGTGGAGCCATAAGCGTCGATCAATTGAACTGCCACGCCGTCTTATGAGAAAAATAGCCTTAAATATTGTGTTAAACTCGAATCCGACAAACAAAACGGTTAAATATCAATATGATCAAATAAGTGACTGTGCACATGTATTTGTCAACAGTAATATCTCCGTCAAGGGTGAAGTAACAGAGAATCGGCAATATGACCAACATGCCTAAAACTATTTCACCTGGTGCCTTGGATAGAAGCGCATAATTTTTGTTACAATGATACACAATACAGACCACTTTGCATTATTCATCTTCAATACTACTCTACTGTGGCCATGCTTTTTATCTATGTGCAACAACTTAAAACTGTATAACAAGTTATATTGTGAGGGCAAACGGGCATATAGGGTCGGCCCAGTGGCTGGTAACAAAGACATACAACTCCAAATTTACGTAATAGGATACTACTCTGGACGAACTGTTGGCCGAAGCTGCTTTTCGTGTCAAAGAGAATGAGATCATTCCCAATGAAAGAGAGGCAACTTGGTTGGAAAAACTGTGCCACACAGGCATTTTCAGCTAACACATCACTTTGGATGAATATTCTCTCAGACGGTAGGTCGAATTGGCTCAATTGGCATAAATCGGCTGGTTAGGCCAAGCCATGTTATGATCATATATTAATCCCACCGCAATAAACAAAAAACGTTTTCCAGTACAATATTACAAAAATGGATAACTTTATCAAACCTTGCACGCGATAGCAACCACGGACCACTCCTTATGAATGCTTATCTAAATATTTCTGACAAAACAACCCGACAGTGGATGACAGTTTCCAAACGAAATCTCCCCGTGGGAGAGCGGGTGGGCCGTTGAACACCAGCATGCCCTGCAGAATACTCCCCCGGCTTCATCGGTTGATCGTAAAAAGCGAGAAAGAGGCAGCCTGTTGGCCGTGGGTTGCGTCCTGTGTCGGAGGAGAATGAGATCCTGGTGACTGAGGGGTAATTTGGCTGGCAAAAGGGTGCCACATAGCCATGTTGCTC
>JAVFBW010130520.1:0-13843 GCA_034783835.1 Mopalia ciliata
ATCACAATTCTGAACAGATAAATTTGGCAAAATTTCACATAACCATGGTTTTACAGGAAGCCTACGAGCTCAATACATACACACAGTATCAAGTGTTCTTCAAGTATTTTCCCTTTCTTTTTATGTGAAAGAACCGCTTTTGTCCTAATGATCCCATACATAACCATCGTCTTTATAAAGATCATTCGAAGAACCATTATTTGTTAAAGTGTATACAACGGCTTTCAGAACCTTTTTGTGAAATATAAAGAAAATGTATTGTTTGCCGTTTTACAGAGTTGTGACTTTGTTCTATTGCGATTTTGACACGTCGACTAATTATCGATATCAATAAATCGTGAATCAAGAGGACGCGATATCAATACATTAGTTATTGTCATTAATTACTTACTTTTAGATATCAATAATCCCATGCTACATTTTATAGCACTATCAGAAACCTGCTGTATGAAAGAACAAATATCATAAGGGCAACTGAAACAGTTCCCTTCGCTTTCGGTGAGAGACGAAAAAATATTTGATGCCATGCGTGATCTCAACATTCAAACTGTCAGTTTAACCACATGAGCAATAGGGACGATGTTAAATGTCATTAACTAAATACGTTAATTAGGGTTAGTTCTTTCAGTCATTCTGAAGAAAAAAAACCTTTGTAAATATAGTCACATATTCAGCTCACAAGTTGTTCTATGTCATATTACTGTTTCATAAAAAACCCGTCCTGACGAAGGCCTCATAACCCTATGATAACAAAAATGAGTTTCTGTCAATATGCTTTGTTGATGTTTCATTGCAATAATATGGAAAGTGACCAACAGGATCGTATAGGTATATTAATTATTATTATGTAATACAAAACAGCATGTGATAATAGTTATATTGGGGACAGTAGCTAAGGGTCACAAATTAAAGAAACATGAAATGTATTTAATTACTTATCCCCGCAATATCTCAATATTCTATTTGTCAACAAAATACGATATTCAACACGCACAAGACAGATAGTATGTGTGCTCAGTCCCAACTCGGAGGTTTATTCAAATAGACAGCACCAATTATGACAAATGTTACACTTTTAACGCTTAAAAAAATTGGTTGTGCCCTGATGAAATGTTTCTTTCACAAGCCGCCAATCACGATTACTATGACAAACAATTGGCAACGTCAATGGAGCCAGTTACTACAACAACACAACCAGCAGCTTTCATTCGCGCTCGAAAACCGGAAGTCACCGTAACTAATCAGGCTATAGAATGACAGGCAGGATGGCAGTCTTCCGGTAACACAACAGTTTTATAGTCACAGATACGCTTTTCACTTTCGTTCGCTGGCTGATTTATTTCTCATCAATTAGTACTTAAAAGCAAATCGATGTCAACTCTATTGATCAGGAAATACTGATCGCTAAACCGGGAGTTAAGCAAATCACTGTCTTTTTATGTTGAATTATATGAAAACTAAAGAGTACAATACAAATAAACGAAAGATTGAACTGTTAAATGCACTTATGAATATGAACATTATAACCTCTTACATCGACAGGCTAAACAAAAGTGTACAACTGAATTTTGAGTTTAAACATAATTTAATATCTGTGCAGGTACATATATTTTATGCTATGATTGACAGTCTGCATAACTTCATGTGATGTGGTCTTTGCTGATAAATACGTCTTTTTACATCAAATAATATTTGACTTTTTCTTGTGTCCAAGTATTATTGGTCAATGCATCTCACACAAGTAATATAGCCATCACAGATTCGAAAAGCATGATACTAAGCGATATAAATAAATGGTATAAATACGCTTTAGTTATCCAGCTATAAGAACCTTGGCACATTTGTCTTAGTCTTGTCATATTGGAGTTCAACCAGCCACCATCTCCGGGTTTTTCAGGATATGTATTACGAAATGGAAACGAAACAAATGCAAAGAGAAATATATTACGTTAAGATAATTTGCTCTTAAATGTCAATTTTGGAAGAGCCCTTCTAGTCATTGAGATTTAAAACGGTTTTGGTATTTCTGGAAGTTAATCCATTGTTGAATTGCAGAAAGGGTGAATCGTTGTGTCAATTAATTTGTTATGCTTTTCTATGATTTCAGTTATCGGCTTTATTCGAAGCTAATCTTCACAACCCGAAATGGAGGTATTCGCCACCAATCCAAAAATATCAATTGACAACATCGATTGTTTCCTATCGCCAATTTTGTCAGTCCTGATTATAATAAGCTTGTAGTAAAAATGTATAACAGATTCACGGATCCCCGTCAGTGTATACATATGGTAATTTAGTTACCGACTGGAACAACACAACCAGAAACATATTGACACCCGAAGACCGGAAATCAGCGTCGCCAATATGATAATGGAATGGCAGGCAGACAGGCCAACGTCCGGCTACACAAACGATTTAAACTCAAAGATTCGTTTTCACATTCTTAAGTTGGTTAACATATTTCCAGTAAATAAGCAGTTAAAAGCAAATCGGTGTAAACTGGGACGGAACAGGAAGTAATGATCGCCGAGCAGGCCAACCATGTGTCTGATTTATAAGGTGATTAATGGTTTCTGTATTTCTGTATAGAAACAAAAATTAAATTCATGGCTACACATAATTTACCAAACTCAAATGCTAAAATACATTAACACATACATTCAGAGCATAAACACCAAAAAATGGACTGGAGAATCGCGCTATTACTGCTCGCCTTACAAATAACTAAAATACTGCTGTAAAACAAATATTGTATTTTTTGTCTAACCAATACCCATGGACAAGACAATCATGTATACCACGTTACATCCTACGGTATTTCTCTTCTAACGTGAATCTTGACGCTCTGAATATGTGTGGGTATGTTCTTCTTGTAGCTCTTTATGCAATGTGGCTGTGTGAACACAAAGTCCTAATCTTAAACAATTAAGTGATGCGACTGAACAACATAATGCACTCAGTGTCTTCAAATCCGAATTGGTGTCACAGCAGCCTAAGAGTGATTGATGGAATAAAAAACAAAGCATCGGGTAACATTTCTACTCTAAAAAAACATATGTCAGGTTGGGATTGCCGAGAAAAAGCAAAACTTTCGGATTAGGGGAGGACAGTAGAGTTTCTTTAAACTTAGCAAATTCACCCCGCCGATAAAGTATTCTCTCAACAATGGCTCAACGACAAATCGAACATTGTTATCTGGAAGTGTAAAGAGTATTGATTCCTCTTTCAGGTCAAAACACTTTTCTGTGTAGTTTCATGACGAAAGTCGCCAAGCGGCAGAAAATATTCCCACCTTCAGCATCCTTGTCTTCTCGGTTCTGATTTTTTTAGGTTTTTTTGTTTCACAAACCCACCGTATAGTTGGAACAGTCGCTTTCAGGCTTCCATAGAGAACCATAACAGGTACTACCAGTGCTATTAATGAAGAACGTGGAAGAATTCTATTAGAGCCATATGTTTCTAAGAGTGCATCGGTCTCGCAATAAACTAAAAACAATAAATACCGCCAGATTAAAGTTATTACTTTTAGGATATCAGTTCTATTCACATTTAGATTTATTGATTGTTTTGTGTTAGCATTAAAGTTTAAATAATTTATGTATAGACGTAAAGTTTATTACACTCTATAATAAATGCAGAGGGTTGGTCCTTTCTCTCCGAAGCCATCGACAGGTAGATCTCTAGTGTCCGAGACGGCTGCTCTTGAGAATTCCCCTCTCTCCGAAGCCATCTACAGGTAGATCTCTTGTGTCCGAGATGGTTGCGCTCGAGAACCACTTCGACGCCTTGGAAGGGATGGGGGTAGGCAGCGGGCCTCCTCCCTCTATGGTGGTCAGCCAACCGCCATCACCGCTGTCTCGTAGGAAAACTCCCTCTATGGTGGTAAGCCAACAAAACACAGGTCAAACATTAATCACCACTGCTTCATAGAAAAACTCATGATGACGACTATCTGCGGCGGGCCGACGCCAGGCATATTCATCCACGATGAACCATCACAGAACACGCAGTGGTTGGTAGTAGGCCAATGTTCAAAAATGGAGGTTAGTTTTTTTTTAATGATTTCACATAGTTTCAGACATAATATTTAAAACTAAACATTTTAATATATTGGCATATTTTAGCATTTATTTTTCAGTTCAAATTGTTTTTCTTTGGATGATCAATGCCAAGACAGCATTGCTGGCGAAGTTGTCGTCGGGGCTGCTGAAACAGATTGGTCTGTATCGCAATGTTAATTTGCATAAATTATTGTAAACAGCTCTAAACATAGTTTTAAACAAAATATTCACAATTTTTCGATGCAATTTAAACTGTTTAATATATTGACATATGTTATTAACACTTATGTTTGTCCTGTTCCGTTCGTTTTGTTTCTCTTTTTGATGTTTGCTGTCTGGGATGCTTCATATTGGATTTATCCCTGATATCGAAAACCGATAAAAATGTTCACGCCACAGCATAGCTGAAATACCGCTGAATGTGGGGTAAAACACTAAGCAATCAATCAATCAATCCTTGCATAAGTGCAGTTCTCTTGTCACATAACCTAAAACTCCCATTGTTTATAATGATGCAACAATCACACCCCACATTAGCTTAAGAACAAGGTTGTTTCTAGTTTATATATTAATATAACCGTTTATGTCATATTGAAATGATCTTTGAGGCAAAACATATGTAACACGCATTTGTGTCCTCTAGTCTCCTTAATTACCGTATGAGAACAATAACCTTATAACAAAAAGGGAAAACGCTTTTTCAGGATTTAAAAATCGTCTTGTCCCAATATATACTCTTAAAAATTTTCTTTGGTTTTTATCACAATTCTGAACAGATAAATTTGGCAAAATTTCACATAACCATGGTTTTACAGGAAGCCTACGAGCTCAATACAATCACACAGTTCGATCAAACTTATAATCGCGCCATCACTTTTCGCTCGTCCCTCACTAATAACAAAATGTTTGTATGGAAATAAAATAAATCCAATAAACAGGCTGTTCCAATTCAGTTAGAGGACGGTATGCTCTTAACTTAAGCCATAATGTGAATCAGGTCTGTATTTTTAATTACAGTTTGGGTCATCAATTAACATGCCAGGTATTCAATGACAGAAGTAGGGAGTTTACATATGGTTCCGTTTGTCTAGTTTACTACGTAATGAGCTGAACAAGCATTGAGGGATTTATTCCAACCAGTTATCTTTTAAATGTATTCATCGTCCATTGTTATTCTGGGTAGTAAAAATCAATTCAATTCAATATCGATAATTTTTACATTCGATGTCATTTATTTGGCGATATGTATAATTTATGTATTTATGCCATAGTCCATTGTCTCAAACATCTCCAATCATTTGGTGGCAGTGCCCACATTCGCTGTTTTGGTGCAGTCTTTTATGATTCCTTATGGAACCTTCTCGGCTACTGTTCCAAGTGAAGCCCACAGAGGAAAAAAGATTGTAGCCACACAAAAGCGATTTGCAGACAAACAGAATTGCGACTGAACAACATTTTGTAATCAGCCATTGATTTGAAATAAAAACATACATTGAATTGGGTTCCCGATGCACTCAGTGTCTTCAAATCCAAATTGGTGTCAAATTAGCTTAAGAGTGATTGATAGAATAAAAACACAAATCATCAGGTAACATTTCTACTCTATAAAAACATATGTCAGGATGGGCTTGCCGAGAAAAAGCAAAACCTTCGGATTAGGGGAGGACGGTAGAGTCTCTTTAAACATTGCAAATTCACGCCCGCCGATCAAGTATTCCCGCACCAATTGCTCAACAGCAAATCGAACATTGCTATCTGGAAGTGTAAACAGTATTGATTCCTCTTTCGGATCGAAACAGTTTTCTTCGTTGAAATCATCTCATTGGATACATTTTGTGCCCACGTGTAATGTAAAAGCGAATAGTTTAAATAATTTGACAGATTTTGAAGAATTAATAATATTTGTATATCTCTAGCCAAATGAACCCACAAATCTTCAAATTTAGCCAATTTTTTGCTCTTCAGTTTTATTTTGAGATTAATCTTACTCGTAAAGGAGATTTAAATCGGTGGCTACGAATTACCGGAAGTTTGTCCCATCATACATCACTGGATTATAGAATGGTTGAATCCGAGTGTCAATTAAACCCTCTGTATTGTTCTTTGTGTTGCCTTCAAATAAACGGCTTCATTACCAGTTAATCTTTATCAACGGAAATATCGATTGACGACATCAATTGCAAAATACCAATTGACCAAATCGATTGTTTCCTGTCCCCTGCCTTCGTTATATTGCTAACTATAAAAGGCTTGCAAATACAATTTATAATGGTTTTTAAAGCCCCCTTCACCCTCCCATTTCCGCCCATCCCCTTCACACTCACACGTTCACTGCAAAGACAGAATTCAATATATTCAATATAACTGATACTGTACAATCCACTTTCGAAAATATCATTTGGTGGGACGTATACCTGTAATCAATTTGGCTTGTTAGTTGTTGGTTTCTTCTGTCAAGCAAACCGTAGGGAGCTGACTTCCAGCTATAATTCGTGTTTAGACACCATGTCGTGGACAGCTGGCTTCCGCCTGATTTTTGTCTTTGCAGGAAAAAACTATTAAAGTTCAACAGGGCCGATTTCTGGTTGTCGCAAATGTCTCAGACTCTATTTAAGACGATGACAATTCTATGTCGACTAGAACAATGATATTAGAGTTTTGTCAGATAACCTTCAGCATAAATGTCAACAAATAGTTCATATATATTTCATATCAAATGGTCTAAATGAAAAGAACAAGATATGAGTTAAACACACTGAAACAATAAAAACTTGCTGGCTTACAGTACTGCCTACGGTAGACCGTATTATACCAACAGGGAAAATGTTTCTGCATTTCAAAATACAGCCTGATTCAAGTCAATTTAACTAATCAGTTGATCAACGCTGGGTCAAGAGAAATAGCCTACGACGAAAGCAGCATGTTGCGTTTGATTTAACTACAGCTACGCCCTTAATGATAACCAAATTTTAATTGTGACTGATTTGGCCAATTTGTGCAACCTGAGGACTGACAAGAATTGTGTGGCTCGGGAATGTTCCCATGCAGTAAACAACAGATGTTATTCGATGGTTACTAAATGTGTTATCGTGTCGTTTTTGTTGAAAAAATACACAAATATCACGCTGGTTGAAAATGAACCGGAAGTTAACGTCATTAATCTGGTTATGGAATGAAAGTCAGGATGGCAAACGTCCTGCCTTACTATGTAGAGATAAAGGATAGCTTGATAGCTAAATGTAAACGAACTAAAATTGAAGATATGTAGAACAAAACAATCTCACGGTAAGACAACAAAACTTGGTCGTGCCATATATGAGAATAGCAAGATAATCAATCCAGAGAACCATCCACACACACTTACTAGACCAATCGTTAAACATTGAATAGTCGTCCATGCTCCATTGACCGACATTGAACATCTCCAAACTATATAGTCGTTGAGATGTTAAGGGTAGAATGCTACCGCTCCATTTTTTACAAGACGAATAAGTTTAACAGAAATATCTCAGGACATATTCCAATGTTTTTCCCTTTTATAATGGAATTGTACACCTTAAATATATATGCCGGTGGTTTGTGTGTTTCAATACAACTCTGTGGCTAAAATTAAGTTGAAGTTCGTCGTGGACTGTCGGTTTTTAAATGACACCATTCTATTTTAAAACAGTCAACAGCAGACTTCCATACCATCTAAAAGTCACTGTGGTGAAACATGATTTAAACTCTGTTTCCAAAGGGGCCAGTTTCCGTCTCGTCCAAATTGATCCTTAATTAACTTGAGAGTAAATAAAGTGAAACATTTAGTTTTATTTCGCTCGAATTAAAAACCGTGTGTCGCTGCAAACAGTCGGACAGGGCGAATAGTTTGACCTTGGCTGATTGGTTAACCATCGAAGATTCATTACAAAAGTGGAAAGTATCTCTCTTGATACAAAAATATATCTACTTGGAACATTTTTTTAATCGATTGCGCTTTGATTTGTCGATTAACAGCAAGTCAGTTATTGTTGTCTGAAATTGTAAACATTTTGCTTCCCTTTCTTTAGGCACGGAGGTTGTCGCATACGAAGGTTAAGTGAAAACCGTGCGGTTTAAAACAATTGATGCATATTGGAGACATTCATTGGAATCTCGTTAAACTTCACATGGACTCAATATTAAGTTCTCTTTCTGAAACAACTTTTCCGGTTCACGAGAGTGTGAGCAGCTTCTACATATATTTCAATAACAAAACTGATTGGAACATCTGATGAAAGACAAAGATCACAAATGCCATTTGAACAAATCGATCGAAGTTGCCTGGAATGAATCTGCAGGTATAAAACACGTCTCAAATCCAAAATTCTGCAATTTATTTATAAAAAAGTTTTAACACAGCTTTACAAATGTATCAAATATTTTTCGAAAAGCCGTTTACACAAATATTTTCTCAAACTATGAACATTGTCTTCTATACAATAAAGCGAAACTGAATTCCGAGATAAATGTTAGTAAAGCTCGTATCCTTCATAACTTGTGTTGCACCAAGTGTCCTATTCAGAGTCAAAATCATTGTCAACGATGCTTTCATGTTGATTAATTCGTTGATAAATCAATGGTCTCTTGTGTGATTTGTGTCGGCGACATTTTCTGATAAGAACTTCATCTGGTCAACAGTCAGAATTTTTATTAAATTTGAAATATTTCCCACTTAAATGCACCCAGAAAGATGCATATTTGATTTATTAGCTTGACAATTGTTCACATTCTACATAGATGCTGAGTGGGTTTGAATGAAATAAAAGAAATAATCAATGTAAGTTGTGGATCTGGGCGCGTTAAAAGAGCAGTTCGGCTGGAGTATAGGACCCGTTATATCTCTGCTAGACTCTTAGCATATGGTTGCATGCTTTAGTTTTCCTGGTAATGGTAAAATCAGTACTTTTGTTTTAGCATAACACACAGATCTACCAGTAGATGGAGTAGCTCGATTGACAAGCGATACAGTATACGTATTGCTGTTATTTAGTTGGTCTTTTCATGTCAGGTTATTGGGTGGAACCACAGAAGCCGCAGTAGCTTTCTCCAATTGATTTGTGTTTCACGCCGTCTTCAAGTGTATTGTTCTTATATGATGACGGTGTATTCCAACAATCATTGAAGATAGCAGGACCAGGATGTGAAACGTTTCCATAATGTTGGAAAGTTTATTTTTCTCCAGTGCTAAGTAAAGACAGTGTTGCTACTCTTCAAACAGACTGCCCTGAGCCAGGGGGATTAGCTATCTCAGTGTTGGGACAGGGTCAACTAGATAGCAGGTTCTATTATATGGACAAAGGAAACTTATCAAAGCGAAAAACATTTGAAGTTATTTTGTTAACATGGACATATGAGTAAAATTTACCCTACCAGTCGCTGAATAAAATTTATTATATTGGGCGATTAATGTGTTCGCACTTCGGTCCGTTAATTTGTCAATATTTTATTCCACAACAAAATAGGTCAATAAACAGTCTTACAATAATGACATCGATTCTATGTTTGCGAATACATGGGTGATTTATTTAAATATCAAGTAGCAAGCGGGAAAATTATTGTATATTCAAACCCTCAATCAGATTGACTTGGACACGAATTGAGTTGTTGTAGTCGTCTATCTCAATTCCAAAGCAAGTATTGTTAATGGAGTCACTTGGTTGGTTGGCTGATTGTGTTTGATGGTGCATGCAGCCTCATAGGGCTATTCGCACCAAGGAACCACTTACCGTACACAGCTAGGTTATCTTATTTACATCAAAAACCGGAAGTCATCATCAGTAATCTGACAGTAAAATCAGGGGCAGGATGGCAAACTTCCGGTCACACGACATTTTTAGTCACAATTACGCTTTTCGCTTTCCTACGTTGTTGAATATTTCATATTAAGCAAAACGTAAAACCGAAACGGTGTCAAATCTGACTGAACATGAAATACAAATCACTAAGCCGGCATTATAATAGATCAAACCTGTTTTATGTAGGAATAAATTACTAATAAATAAAGGACGAGATTTAGAGGAAAATAATCAATATATGAATATGGTTAGCTTAGAAAAGGTGTACAATGAAATAATAATTTGGATAATACTTCAATGTCTGTACACTTGTATAAAACATACGGTAGGTGTGTATGTTCTGTATATAGGCAAAGGTATTCAAATATGCTTAACGCTTTCTGCTCTCCGTTGTACTCAATTATAAGAGTTCTACTCAATTTAAATTGATATTTAACATAGAATCAGTTTTTTTAAAATTTAACCTCCACCTTTTAAACTTCAACGTACCTGTGCAATTCCTGAATTTTTACAATATTTATTTTCTTCCACTTTTTGAAGGCATAAGAGTTACACAGCAACCAATGTGTACAATTTGTGAAGATACTACAGGCATACTGGTTGACATCACCCAATCTGATGATTCTATGCATCCCCATATCTCACAACCACATTTATAGTATGTTCAAGAATAATGAATTGATGGTTATTCAGTCATGAAATCAACAATAACTGACAATAAAACATTAAGAAGACTTGTTCTACGTCAAAATATAACCAAATTTTCACCAAATTCATGTATTTATCTTTTTTACCCCTTTCTACTCTACGGCTTTTAGTTAGTAAGGGGGTCCACTTGAAAGCATCTCATCAGTAGCTCTTGGGAATTGAATTAAGTGTCAGTTCTCCTTCAATGAGGTTTTGTAATGAAAAACATGTATTCGTAAAACAGTCAATAGCTCAATTGAACACCGTTTCGTAGGCCACGATTGTTCGAAAAAAAGTAATTGAATTCTCTTTCCACTGGACCCAGTTTTTTCGAAGTCCAAACTGACAAAACAGCATGTAAAGATGGATCCACTAGCAGAACAAAGGGTTTGTGCTGAGGGCAAAACTGTATAGGTAATCGTGCCAAGGTCATGCTAACAGTGTATACACATTCTTTCAATAAAGATCAATTTATTGTGAGACAGGTTACGTTTCTATAACGTTAGTTGGTTCACATCAAAGCGTATATAGTTGTCTGGAAGTGTAAACATTCTGTCTTCATTTACGTAAATAACAGCAAATGTCTCATTGAAATTCGGCGTGATATATAAAAAAGTAATAATTTCTAGCTTATAGCATTGGAGTAAAATTTTAATTAATACGGATTTGAGAGTGTCAATAAATACCAGCATATATTTCCTCCTATCAAAACACTTCTGTTTTTTAATTCACTCCATTCGATTTGATTTAAAGTTTTATGGGAAAAAGACCTTTTCACTTGACCGAACCAGTGAATTGTTATGCCATGTAAAGGTCTTGTGTTGTTGCAGTTGTTTACTTGGACTAAAGGCTTCACACGAAGTTAACCTTTTTAAATGGACATTCTGTCAATATAAATCTCAGTAGAGTAATATACTAAATCGAATATTTCCTCTCGCCTATCAGCTTTACATATCCAGTTGAATTAACCCAGTGCTCATTGGTGTTTGAATAAACACAATACAGGTTATCTGTTTCCAATCTAAAATGATCGCAGGTGGTATGACGTAGTTGAATTCGTCTTCGTTTTTACATACGTTTATTTCTGATCGACTGAAAGCAAATCAAGCGATTACGTTTGCTTAACACGAATTTCACCAAGTCTGAAGAAATTCTGAGCATGGAAAGCTCAATCTCTTTTAATCGAATTGCGTTATCGATTACCTTTGTTTGGACCATTTCTTTAGGCAGTTGATGGTAAATAGGCAGTAGTAAACAGCGGTTCTGTACATCTGTTTCATCAAATAAAACAACAAAAAAACAAAAAAAACAGCACACTGCTTTATATTCAATTAAAATATACTGTGAAATTTCACCTCCTTTATTCTTGATCAAAACGATGTGCTCGACACTTTAGGTTGTTCCTTTATGTACAACCAGTCCAGAGGATGCACATCACGCTTCTAACCAGCTCATGTTATATCATTGTAGCCAAATGTGACGGGTTTGAGTGGATTTTAGCCGTGAACAACGATAGTTCAACCGTTTCTGTATATTGTCAAATGTCCTGTGACATGGACTCTCCTTATGTTGCTTAACCAGTCTGGATGTCTTTATTCTAACGTCTGGATTGTCGTCAGCATAAGTGTAGTTGTTAACATCTGACTTTGAATTCTTTAATAAAATACAGACAGACAAACGACTTTGGTCATATTTTCTCATGAGTATGCACAAGTAATGTATAACAAATTGCAGAAACGGCGGAGTAAGACAGGAAGTAATTTTTCTTTGATTTAAAATTTAATTTCTTTAATGTCTATATCCACGTGTCCTTTCCAATTCAGATGAACTAAAAACGTTTTTCATGATGAAATACACACACGATGCCACATCCTGAGGTTAGCCGAGCCAGTTTGACTAAAATTCATTGAGACACTATAATATGTTCAATTGAGAAGCGAAATAAACATTTCGTGTTTGATTACATCAAAACAAAGTAAAACATGTTACTTAATCCCATCTTTCAGAAAATATATGAAACAACAATGAAATGTTTTGGTTCGCTGAATAACAGATAGGGTTATTTCTTGTTATGTTACATCTGCGGGTTGTGTCACAGTTGACAATACCTTTTGCGAAAAATCAAAAAAAAAATTCTTCCAAATCGTTTTCAACTTCTGTCGGCTAGCATGGGAACACGATTGGACTACTGCTGTAACACAGTGTTAGGGTGTTGAATTTTAGCCGGGATGAAAGGAAATCTAGTAGGGTTATATCGATTAAGATGTAGTGAGTAATATCCTATCTGGGAATATAAACACTATATTAGAGATTATCTGAAACTGGTGTCACAAATCACTCAATATATCAGCAATCGGAAGTTCAGATAACCAGCGTGATTCGTGATAGTGAGGATTTTTTTCAGTTTTGCCCTTTGTCTTACATGAATTGGATTATAAAAACCAGTTCAATTAAGTTGGCGTTTGAAGTATACTCTATTAGAAAAAAGTTTAACAAAGAAATCATATTACCGATAAACACAACGTCGCTCTCTTACTCGGTGTATTCATGTAATTGTTGAATCTATCATATTACTTTTATCAACGAACATATAAAACACACCAGAACAGAATCGTGTTGTCATAAATTATGTTGTGTATTCCAGGATCGGCAATGATAAGGTTTTGTAATTGTAAACGGTTTCCACATTATATAAATTACTAAGTACCTGGTGTAACACAATATTTCTTTTAAGATAAACCTGGGTCAAAACTGTAGATTTAAAGATACAACTGTTCTGTCTAGAATCACAAAAGAACCATTTCTCCGCATTTTAACGAAACCATTCCGCTACAGAACACTCTATGCATGTTCCTTGTCTGAACATTACATCACCGTATATCACAGATTGTTGGAGGAACTGATCACTACTGAACTGCTTTTTAAATTAATGTGTTTCAAAATTATACGCCCGCGTCCGTGACTCAATGGTAGCGAGTGCGCATCCTGAACTGAACATGATTCGATTTATCGTTCACGGGTTCGAGTCCGTTTTTCGACCATCAGGTATATGAGCGAGTCACATGTTGTAGCTCCGGCAATCGCGGGGGTGGTTTTTACAAGGCTTCCTCCCGGTTTTCCACCACAATAGACATTGTACAATGTGGGGTGGACAATCCGTCGTCATATAAGTGAAATACCCTTGAGCACGACGTTAAATAGGGACTTCCGGTTGAGCGCCAAACTGTATAGACGTGTTCTTTACAGCTCTCCAAAATTTGGCTCATTTTTTGCCTTTTA
>JAVFBW010130531.1:0-13843 GCA_034783835.1 Mopalia ciliata
CCCATTATACAGGACTTATCCGCCAAGGGTTCAAATGCAGAGTAGCTCGGAATAGTAACCCTTGGCTAAAGAAGATGCCCATTTGAAGACATGTCCTTTTTTCTAAATTCTCGATGGGGACAAATCCATTTTGTTTTGAAATTAAATTTCGATTTCTCCGCTAATTTTTTTCTCTCGAAAGTCCCACACTTTATTAATACGAAGAATAAGAAAATGTCAACATTGTATATTATTTACTATGAAGCACTTACAAACCAGGCGACGGTGGACACATGGAAAGCCGTTTTATCATTTCTACCTTTATTCTACATATGTTGAATTCTTTTCCACATATCATGACATATGTCAAATAAATGACTTTATTTTACACATGTAAAAAATAATTTCACATCTGTGGTAAAGAATTTCACATTAGTGGAAAAGAATTCAACACATCTGAAATTCTTTTTCACATATGTAAAATTATGTTTTTATTTTACATATGTTGACATAAATTTCACTTCGACATTCGACATATCTGAAATAAACCTTAATTCAACATATGTGGAAATCTTTTTCACTTATGTAAAATAAAAAGGTGAGTGAAACTCTTTAGTAGATAGGTGAAATAAAAGAGTCCACGGCCTCAATTACTGACTTCTCCCTCCCAACCTGTTTTTAGCGTTCATGAATTTGCTCAAAAAAGTACAATCTGATCAGAAGGACATCCATCCTCTGCATTTCGCAAAGCATTTGTTTTTGTAGCGAAGAATAAATCATGGAAAATAAGATTTGTTTTATAGGCCTACAATTGCGACCGATTCTGTAGAGAACATTACTACATCTGATTCCTCTGGAAAATAGCCTATACGGATTCGTCGGGAAAATAAAAGGACGTAGACTACAATAAAGATACTGAATAAGAATAAAGCTGTCGTCGAATATAATATTCACCCTTTATGTGTCACCTTAATTGGCATTTTTCATAGTAGAATTTATGGGTTTGTATTGTTTGGCGGTAAATATATGCTAGTGTTCGATTTTTGGCAGTCTGCACTCAATGACCTATATATATATCTGCGCTTTGTTTAGCATGTGAAATATATTCCAATATCTTTGCATTCGTCTTGAAAGTTTTCACAAGACGATTGGAGCACAAATGAAGGTTGGATACAGTCCCTTGCTGTAGGGAGAAATCATTTCTCAGTTTTTGTAATAAGTCGAACTCTTTTGTACATATCTAAAATAAACGTTTATTTTACATAAGTGAAATTATTTTCTACATGGATAGATTTCTAAATAAGTCAAATAAATTTTTATTTTACATATGTGAAATTGTTTTCCACATAAGTGAAAATCTTTTCAACATAAGTAAAAAAGAATTTCGCATATGTGGAAAAGAATTGTACCTAAGTAAAATAAAAGCAAAACTAATTCGACATATGTAGAATAAAGATAGAAGTGATAAAACGGATTGCCTTTAATTTGATTAAAAAATTGGTCCACTTAGCAAGATAAAGATAACAACAACGACAAGGCGAAGACAATGACCTGTATGGTGTGTATAGGTCATTGAGTGCAGACTGCCACAAGTCGAAAACTCCCATAGCCTACAGCCAACAATAAAATTTAAACAATTGTAGTTTCCCTCGTTTTTTCTTCCCTAGAAAATAACAAATGCTTTGTGAAATGCAGAGGGTGGATGTCCTTCCGATCAGATTGTACTTTTTGGGCAAATTCATTGCCGCTTAATACGTGATTTTAAGTGTGTAAAATTCTTTTCCACATACGTGCAATCCTTTTCCACATACATAAAATAAAGTCATTTATTTTAAATATGTGGAAAAGAATTTCACATATGTGGAAAAGAATTTCACATATGTGGAAAAGAATTTCACATATGTGGAAAAGAATTCAACATATGTGGAAAAGAAATTATGTAGAATAAAGGTAAAACGGCTTGCCATATGCCAGTCAATATTAACGCTGGAAAACGATGTGAACAAGGACTGCTGTATCTGTATGCTGACTAGTCTAGCGTGCCTTCGGTGAAAACGAAAGTAAATTCACTCCGATCATGAAAGGCTATTTACGATAAATGTACTTAACTGCTCGACTCAATTTCATGATATCATTGGTAACTGTACATGTAGGGCATCTATTATTTATCGTAACGTGATGGCTGCTTGTGTAAGACGGATAGTCTTAGAAGTTACTTACACCACATTTATTTTTAGCGGGGGTATACGTAGTACACGTTTCAGATACACCAATAGGCTTCTGACCTCCATGATTTGCGTATTTATTTATAATTAATATAGTGTGTGATTCCAGCATACAATAACCACACCGTCAACACGTGATCTTCCTCGTCTAGCACGTGCAACCCACATAAGCGACAATGTCAAGCCGTATATTATTTCACCGCAGTGACGTCGACCTCACGTAATCAACTATAATTGTTCTTGGCAGACTCAACCCTTCAGCATAGGTTTGTTATGCCCTATATTACTAGGATAAAATCAATAGTGTTAAAGTACTAACGTTTCTGTGTCTTTTTTAAAATTTATTATCAAGTAATATAACACAATGAGAGCAATAAAACAAGCAATGGTTATAAATTTACAATACAGACCTAAAATAAAATGGTGATTTCTGACTTGATATATATAGCCGTTAGTCCGAGTGTCGATTCTTGACATTTAAAACAAAAAATATACCAGCATAACATTCCATTTAAATTTATAGTATACACTCAGATGATTGACACAACGTAAAGACATGTTGCAGTGCATGGTTTTAATGGGTTTATAGAACTAACTGTTTAACTAACGATACTCAAGAAGGCCTAGCAAATCTTCGCTCACCAAGACCAGCTGTTGGCTAGCTAGGATCAGGGCCACCAAGAGAATTTTCTGACTCCAGCTAGAGTAGGTCGACAGCTGATTATAGGGCGTATGACAGCTTTACTCTCGTCGGTTATTGGTTGTAAAGTAGAATGGCTGAGCGGTTCTCATATAAAAGCCACCAACGGTCACAATTTGAACGTTGAATGTTTAGCTTTACTCACAGAATATACCTATTCTGCATTCTATTTATAAACCCGGATTGGTACAAAACACGTTTTAAAAATTATTTTAAGTGTAGAAACAAACAGCTGTGTCCCTGTGTTTTGAATTGGATTGGATCTTATTGTTCACATTATCGTTCCCAATATAAAAGGTAGGTCAAATGATCAAATCCAGCAAAGTTCAAGGTCGACTGAAAAATGTTGTTTTATCCCCGAATCAGAGGGGACAAGACGGTCTTGATTTCTGGCGATATAACTATCGTTATGACATATTCACGCTACTGCATGAACATGGAGTGATTTAGTTTATTTATGAACAGAAACTTGACCTATATGTGAGAAAATTAATCTTATGCTCTCTGACTCTGACCGTGTTCTTGTTGCTGTTAGTTAAACTGTATCGTAACTGCTGCTATATTTGACTATATTCCGCCAAAAAGTCAATGTTAAATAGCTATCGATAATATTTATTCCGAAACAAAGGATTGAATACCGGGATCGATATAAGCAAATTGTTTGCCTGACATTCAGACAAGCCTGAACTCGATGTCAAGAATGCATGATTTATTTTAATGCAAGGGGTGATCTTATTTGAGGGTTGTTTTTGACGACTACCCCTTGGCGACCAATGAAAGATTGTTCCAAGGGGGTGGTTAGTTACTAGTAATATATGAATGTGATTGGTTAAACGATAAGCTGTATGATTTGTTTTGAAACATGTTGGCAGAGACTGATATATGCCATTTTTTGAGTAGCTTCTACGAAAATATAATTATTGGTTGACAAAAATTGAATAAAAGTATGATTTGACAACCCTTTTATGTTTTAAAAAAACCTATGTATTTTAAATGAAAGGTCTGATAGGAATGGGATTTGATAAAATAGTGTATATTCGTAGTAGAAAAGAGCGATAATTAATGTTTGGAGATACAATTTAATTTTTATTGAATTTGAGGGGACCCGATTGACTGTCACACTTTAAAAATCGCCACAACTGATGTAAGTAGTTTACTGTTACAGGTAAAAGCAACTTTGATACATTATTCGTGATTTTCTCCTAATTTTTCAAAACGTATTGGTCCTGAAATGCTTTTTTCATTCCAGTATATATGACCATTTCAAATGGCTTTATTACCATCAGGAAGCCTGAATACCTATCACATTCCCCACTGGCAACTACCATCACATCGACAAAATGCAAGTGGCAATAGTTTAAGTCGACGTTGCGTTGAAAGCACTAAGGAGGAGAAAAGACACAGTAAGTTCAAGACAGATCAGATCTCAATCAGATATTCAGCAGCAAATGTATTAAACTCGGATTAATATTTTCTCCATCACAGTTATTTTCTATTCCTTGGAGTTTATTTTGTCAGTTATAATGCTTAGATGATTTTATAGTTTGGATAACAACCATTATCTTGTATTTGTTTCAATGTATATACATTGCAACAAAAACTAGATAACGGTTGTTATTCAAACTATAAAATCGTCTTAACTGATCATAAATAAAATTTAACAATTAAAGTCAATCTATAAAGTATATTTATAGATCTTCACCATCTTCATAGATTGGCTTTCGTTGTAAAATTTTATTGTATGTACTATTTTAGAATAATATGATTGTTTTATTTTTTTCAACTTATGTATTATCTCTTACCCCTATAAATATGTCAGCGTTTACTCTCCTCATGATGGCACAATAAATCACCGAAATACTGAGATTAAATTAGTCTTTCGTTCTTCGGAGTTCTATTTCTTTTTGTACTAGAGTTGATATGTTTTATTATCGATAAGAAGTCTATGGATTGGTGCTATAATAGCATTAAGGCGCACTACTGGCTTTATTATCATTTATTCTAGGCAAAACATCACGTGACGTTAAAGATAACACGTTGGCTGAATGCGTGTACTTGACAAGTAACGCGCGAAAGTACGTTAAAAGCCAATAGTGCACCTTATCCTATAATAGACGGACATAGAACGAAATATCATACGTGGAGAAACGGATTGTTTCGATTTATCATAGCTTTTCAACTCCAGTTTGCACTCAGAACATGGCTGACCTGCGGGAGTCTTCGTTTTACATCAAGTTATTGTTCTGGTATGTAAATGTCCTTGACAATTAAGTGACAGCTAGGATGGATGGTTTCTCTCGCTCACCAGCCTAGAACGTCCCGTTGTTAGTGATATAAACTTTAGTACGACGAAAACTACAATAAAAAATATGGAGAAAAAAACTATCTTCAAATATATATTTAAATACTGTCTCAATTGTATGTATTTTAATAGCTGTGGGTTTTCAGGTGGGTTTGGAGAAAATCACTGTAAAGATAGGGATGTTAAACATCTATCACCAGTTAATCTAATTGTTGTTTTTAGCTCCGTATATAAGCAGACGGTATGCCTATTAAATAACGGTGGTTTGCTCCACTTTGTGGGCAGTTCTTCATGGTTAAATTTCATCTTGTACACTAAAATATCTAGAAAATAAGACTACTGATTGTCTTCAGCATTAACATTAAGATGTTCTTAATGATCCTATAGTAGACCCCGGTAGCTCCTCCGCTTGTTTACATTTGGGATATTTGGGTAGTGAAAGTCGGAAAGTAGGAACAAAAAGTCACTCCCATTGAACGATATTTTCTTAATTTTCAGTTTAAAAAAAGGGTTCTTGGAAAGCCTTGAACTTCGACTTTAATCATGCGAGTTGATATCAGAACGAGTTCATAGCGCACAACACCAGCTCAATTGTTTTTTAAAAAACAATCTATACACTACGCAGGAAATGGGTTTCGCTGGTGGCGATCGTTTTTAATTGGGGGGGGGGGGGGGAATTTTGACCCAAACGAATTGCAATCATCTGTTGCTAAGATATTTATCTGGAACATCCGACTAGAAATGAGGTCTTGGCAATTTAGTGCAAGCGCCTCTTCAGTATGATTAAAAGAAATGGTATATGTTGGTATTTTGTTTGTATAAATATGATCTGGTATCTAATCTATGTGTTTTAAAAGACTGCGATGACAAAGAAATAGTCGACCGGGCATCCACTACGCGCACAAAACAGAAAACTGAGATACCGAAGGAGTCCGCAAAAGGTAGGTAACTGAATGTGTGCAAATAGGGTATGGAATTCTCGTTATCATTCACTTTACTTCCGGGTACCTCGTCCAAACTATGTCTCTAGACTTTTCAAAGCGTTTTTTTTTGTTTTGATGTTTGGTGCAGCTGTATGCGTGGATTAAAGGGCTAGCATATTTTTTTTAACTTTCCGTTTATTGTAGAAATGTAAAGAACGTAAGAGGTATACCCGAAAATGGAATGAATTACGTGACATATTGCAGACCACATGACTTAACTTACAGGCTCGGTGACATAAAGTTATCCAATAAGGTCACAGGTCACACTGTAGTTCCAGGTACCTGTCATATGTCGATTGCTCTTTATTGACTATTGAAAAAAAATCAAATCAATGTTTTGAGAGGCTGGCGATAGCAGTAGATCGATTTCCATCATTCACCTTGTGTTTCTATAGACGGGACGTAGTGCTGAGATGGAAGAATTAGCTCTATAAATTGTGCTACCTTAAATGATGCTGGTGTGGAGTCACGCCACATTATGTATATGAGCGGCCATCGTAATGAGAGTGGCATCCGCAGCTAAAATCGATGATGCAGGGATGATGTTTCTTCACCGAACTCATCAGAATGTACTGAACAAAATCATGCTGTCACAACACAAGATCCACCAATCCGTTTTTCATCTAGAGAAACTACTACGTTACCAACGACAGTAAATTAATTACAATTGTCCATTATCACCTCAATGCTTTCTACAGGGTGTTTTCAATAAATGCAACTTCCAGTTTTACCCCAAATAAATTAGTCTGTCAACTTCGTACCATCATTTCAATTTGTAAATGCCTTTTCATTGTTTTGTTATATTCAAATTATAAAATTAAAAGTTATTGTGTTAAAAATATATGTTAGGTTTTTAATATTTGCACCTATTGAATGTGGAGTTATATACACGTGTGATACGGTCGCAGCCGTTGACATGGATATAAAATCAGGTCAGGTCAGCTGTTTTCGCTTTATTGTGGGATTATAATTGGACTTCATGGGAAATTATAAGAACTGACGATTATATTTTGCAGTTTTATCGGGGTATAAACTGTCAACATATTATTAAGGTTTTTTGTATACAGGCCTAATACCCAGAACGACGAAGTATTCATTTCTTGTTACATGTTCTTACTTGCAGTAGTTGGCGACAAAAGTTCGAAAGTCTTAAGCGCGGAGAGCGAGGGTGAGTGTGCATCAGCTGGTGCTAAAATAAAACATTAAACCGCTTTATACTTATCTAGATCGTGCTTTATTAAAAAACATTTATGTTATTATTTTTTTATTAAGTCGTTTCATGCATGTATTACTTCCCTTTTTATCTATCCGATTTGTCGTTCCGTTCTGCACACAAAGGCTTACTGTTTGACCTACTTTTCTTTGATTGATTTGCTTTGACTTGTACTTCATACCACATTATTCCTAACTCCCGTAAGTCTAATCATCTACCCAGTATTGTTTGACCCCTTTGTAGATTTTATGAAATTCTTGACTAAATGGCGTGAATTGGTAGGTCTAGACAACTTAGCTCACACTCCGTGCAATATGTCTTTTTAGTGGACAATTATATAGGATAGAGTGACCTATCAGAAACCTCACAATTAAAGACTGGTGCCCTGGAATGCCTTTATTTGTGCCTGGGTTATGCCATGTCTTACTTGGACAGAAAACTACAGGAGCTAATTAACATTCGATTTTATCGAAAGTCCCATCACTTCCTGGCCATTTCAATGCCGTTTACATTCAAGGGAAAGATGTTGCAACTGAAACCTCCTGTCATACAACTATATTTCTAGAAATTAATCACACTTGTACAAGGAAGTTAGTTAACTATACTTCCGTGTTGTTACTATTGAAATACAGTTACTAATGTACACTATTACGTCTGTAGCCTAAATGGATATGTTGCCGTTAAGTCCATAGTAATGTGCCTAAAATTGATTTTTTTCTCCAAATTCTATTAATCCAATATCTACATATTCTATATTTTTAAACCACCGCAAGGTAGCCTATATATAGTTTGTCTTTTAGCTATTCACGTAATCTTATTATGTTTATTATTATAACACGCTTTATTGAACTTTTTTAGTTCTTTTTTCACCGTTTATTTTCCAAGCATGACTGTAGAGAATCTATGCGGCTGCCTGCTATGCTGCAGGTATTCTACAAGACCATGTTGCAGGGCTCCTCTAGCCAATAAGAATGAGCATATCGGTATTAGCTGACTCCTTTCGAATGACGTCGTTAAATGCCAAGATTAGTGCGCTTTCAGTTCAAAAGTTGGCTGTATGTTATATATATATATTTTATTTTTTTTTTTTGCTATTGAAAGAGATCGTACCTACCATTGGTGTAACAGCAATAAAAATTCGTTTCATTTGTGAACAGCTGAGTCTATAGTAATCTTTATTTGGGAACCAGCTGTTCATTCCCTTGTCCCAAACATTTAATACACAGTATGTTACAAAGACCAAATAATTACATATTAAGTAAATATCGGATAAATAGTGATAATGAAACACATATGGAATGCACGATATACATATGTCGATGTAATTATTTTCATTAATGCTAACAATAAAAAAAAGGTAACAAAAAAGACGAATTAAAAAATCCGTGGAAATTATTATAATAATTTTAGTATATCAGATGTGTTCAATAGGCGAATCATCTTCCATAACAGGAGAACCGTGTTTAGGTGGAAGACAAACAATTTGTCTTATTTTCAAAGCAATGCTAATAACGCCGACAATCACACAAAGCCATTTTTTGTTTTGAGGATTAATAAGTGTATTTTATTTCAACAATGAAGACCAGGCCTGAACTATTTTTAAAACACCATTATTTTATGTCCGTGTACAAGCAGGACATTGCAAAAGGAAATGATATTCATTTTCAATGTAAACTTTCCACCATTGACACTTCCTGGCCCTTGACTCACTCCGCAAGATATTATTATAATGGCCCTTTGGGTCGACCACATACTAGAAACGTGGGAATTTCTGTCGGGTCTATGTCCATGATACTTTCACAATCTCTTCTTGTCGCTTTAGAATGTAATCGATTCAACATCTAGTATTAGTGGTTGATATTTGCACTTTCTCTTATCTCTGGCAATTTCTACAAGGACGTCCTGAAACGTATGGCTTTTATAAAGGTCACATGTCCAAATAACGAACTAAATTAGTCAACATAATAGAGCCCATTCCTGAGACATGGTGTACTATTAAATGTAAATTTATGTACAAAATGTCGGCGTTTGTTTTACAAAACTACATGCATATAACAATAATAAGTTTTTTTGATTTTTGCTTAAGATCCTTGTTAGATTGAAATTATGACAGAAATTGTGGATTTCAAGAACCCATAAGTGGACATTGACTAGATGTGCAGTCGCTGTTTACGCTATTGTCCAGTTGCCATACGTGAACTACACCCGCTTTTCGCCACAAGGGGCTAGTTACCATAGCGATCGTATATGTATTCCTCTCTTCTTTTATTCAACATATATATATATGTATAAAAAAAGAAGGTAGGATAGTGGGGTCGACCCGGCTTGTCAATGTACCGTGGTCAAATTTAACTGCGATGTCTCCGGTTAGCTGAAATTGGATAATATTGAGCTCGGGAGGGATTTCACTTGACGAGCAACTTACATCATTAAATATGCATAGTAACCGGATACATCGCTTGTAGTCTCAATTGTATAACAAACGAAAAGTTTTGAGTTTGTAAGCAAAATTTGAGAATTATCCATAACTATATCAATTCTGGGCTAGGATTTGAACTTGAAGCGGTTACACTTCACCCGAGTACAAGCTAGGTCAGCCCAGAAATTCCTCCTTCCTGCCTTTTCTATATACATATACGATTGCTATGGTAACGAGCCCTTGTTCTTCTCGCTGTAGTTTTGTTTGTAACATGTCACAATTTGCCCTGTGAACCTATGCTCTCTTTTAGTTTTAATCGGTGGGGGTACATCAGTACAAGGTGTAAAGTTCTAAACTTGTCTGCTAAAATTCCCTACACTTAATTTCATCCGTGATTAGGGGCCTATAGTGTTAACGTAAAAAAATAAAGGTATATTTTAAATGATTTTATCCTACTATATGATCAAGTACTTATCATGTGATGGCTATTTTCTTAGACCAAATTGTTTATTTGGTTTGTACGTTCATGTTCCGAAGATATACAAAGGATATACGAATCGTTTTGTTTGAACACGCTGACAAAACGAGTCGTTTGTGCCGAGGGTGGGTAGAAGTGGGCTACTGCAAACGAAAACCGTTAGGTCATGCCATTAGGGGCCTTTCAACCCGCAGTTTATGGCGTTTCTTAGGTCGTGACAATTTTAGTGGCTGTCTGGAAAAACAGCCCAATCTCTATAAAGAATTGGACTAAAAAGTCTGATATACGATTTTGATTGGATATTTAAAATATATATATTCCGGCAATCCTTGACAGAAGTGCCTTATTCTGTGTTAGCTGACCGGCAGTCAGTTGAACAAAAATTACATACAAATGAATCACACAAAAAACCAAAGTGCTATGCCACACACTTTGAGAAAACACAGCTCAGTCAATTGATTCACAAAAAATCTTAACCATTCATCCAATTACTGATGCTTAGGATTAAACTAAAATCCGATAAGATTTTTTTAAAATTATTTCTTACTTTAATAAGTTTGGACAGTAAAAAGTGGGGAATATAACAATCAATTTTTAAAATGAATAGGACTACAAATCTTTATAACCGTGTTTATGCAGTCTGTATTTTATTTTATAGCGGGCTAGTTAGTGTAAAAGTTAACCAACGAATGCAAAGTAGTGACTAAGCTCGTCAATAGCCTTCTTTTCTTTTTTTATAGTTGTCACTATTAGACAGATTCATTTTTGTCTTTAGAAAAGGGCATGCAATCGAATTAGGTGCACGATGGGCTTTTTCTCGTACAGTCTCGCGTTACTTCTAATGTACAGGCAGTCAGCCAATGAGTTATCGTTAGCATCACGTGATGTTTTACCTAGAAAAAATTACTTAAAAGTCAATGGTGCACCTTAATGATGCAATCACACTAGCATCTCAGCTAGCCAAGAGTTTTATTCCGAACGACGGTACATTGCAAACCTTGACAGACGGAACAGCTATGGCCAGTGTCTTAGATACGCGTATCCTTTTCAAAGTCTGTGTCAAAATCAAGCATAGCTTTGCTCATTGTCAGGACAATTATGTTATTATTGGTGGCAAACTAAGATAAGATTACGCTATGGTGTCACCATTCAGGAAGTCAGTAAGACCTTGATCCGCTTAGGACGATGTCAAAATCGCCGCAGTTGACAGTACCTAGTCATTCTCTGACGAAAGCATTGTGTGCTTACACAGAAACTGTGTAGAAGATGGCTGCTGCAAGATTTGTCTTTATAAGAAGACATGCTGTCATGAAAAATGAATCTGGGGATACGCGTGGACGTTAGAAACCAAAATCACTCCGTGTTACAGGGATGAGAAAAGAAAATCTGTCTCATGAAGCCGACAAGTCGAGCACAAATCCTACTGCAAATAAACAATGTAATCACTTATTTTTTCTGTACACAAAACAAATATGCAGTTGAGAGAATTTAATGGTCATCTTTGTCCAAATAATTTGAGGTTTTGACTTGTGTCCAAACACCGTTTTCTACCAAAAGTCATCTAAATATTTGCATCCACAGCATCAGAACAGAGGGAGCTTACACCCGAAACGCTTTTAGACAATGGTATCTAGATGAAGTAAACACCTCAATAGGCGTAGCAGTTGATAGGATAGTAGAAGATAGGAAATCGAGTTCCTGAAAATCAACACATAACGCAAACTAAAAGAAAATATTTTATTGGCCTAGGTTATTCAACACATACTCGTTTAATGACGTTGTCATTTTGTTAAACTAACCATCGGTACCCTTGTTTTTGGTTAAGCGTTAATTTGTTATCTCTTTGTGTCTTCTGAATAAAGTATAGAAGGCACGTGACTTTTTTTATTCGAAAGACGCGACCTTTGGCTCAGGAACTCGATTTCGAAATTCTCCATATAAAATATTTTTGTGTGCTGAAAACTGTGTTTGTAATCTGATATGGATTAGGATTTATCCATAGCAAGCCGTTCTGCTAAAGAGTTACGCAAAGGTTATTTACGTTCTGAGCAATAACAGAAACCAATCGACGAAAGACGATCCCACAAGTCTGAGCGACCATGCGTGCCATAAACCTAAAATAAAATCACTTGACTTCACCAATGTATCAAGCTTACAAAGTATATACAGTACAAAATCAACTGATAAGCACGTAGATCTAATAAACCCGATGTCCAGCAATATTAAATACATTGCCTACATTACCCAGATATTCACGAGAAGACAATTAGGCAGCGCTACAATTGTCAGCTGTTATGTCACATTATCTGGGGTGAACGTACGATATTTGATGACCCGGACTTCGACTTAAATCTGTCAGTTAAAGAGCGACAGATGTTTTCAAAGAATACGGTTTCAAGATAAAGGATAAGAAAAGAAACTTTCCTGAGATAAGATACAAAACTAGACAGGGACAAATGAACAAATTACAATCCCCTCCCCAATTTTAGTCTACATTCGAGGAGAAAAAGTGCAAATGACGCGTTGGCAACAGATACTTGAACCGTGTTTACGTTTTTGGGCGATTTCAGTTGGCGTTTGGCTTATAAAACGTGTTACAAATATTCATTATATTAAATGTTACACGTAACACAAGGTTTTATGGATTACATTTTCCGGTTGATAATGGGTCCTAGGTTTAATATATATTCAGCATATGTGATCAACTGTTGTATTCATATCTGCACAGTCTTCTAGCGTAACAAAACATGCACTTTAATTGGTTTGTGTGCAACAAAGCTTGTGTTAAGGGTAGCAGAGGGTTGCTTCCATCAGCTTTCTTGTTGTTCAATCTGGTCACAAATGTAAACTGTAATAAATATAACTGTTGATCATGTATGTTTGAGAACGATGTCTTGTAAGACATTTGAAACCTTTTAGCCATATAATAAACCAAAAGTTGTAATCCATAAAGCCTTAAACCTTGTGTTTAGTGCATCATTCTTAAAAGCCTCTCAAACAAGGAACTAAATGTTAATTGACATTATTAATTGGACGCACGATAGCCGGTTAATAAGGCTACGTGATATGAAATTCACATGACGTAATGCTCTCCATATAACTCTGTATTCAATCAATTAGCTTTAAAGAATTTTTACGTAATAGAAATAGACATCCTCGAAAACAGAATAAATAGTTTGAAAGATAAAATTTTCTTTTTTAACGGATTTTCGTTATAAATAGCTATACGTTTTGTGTGTAACCTAACGATATATATATAGAAGCATCCAGAGGTAAACTTGGGATACCCATCGATCTGATAAAACCAGTATTTAAACCCTGCTTATTCCCACAGGGGCTCGGCACCATAGAGGTCGGATATGTATATAGAGATAATACCTCTATAAACATAGACGGCCCATATCGAGGCCTGCCCCGTGAGGGAGCGGGTGGGCCATGGCCCTGCAGAATACTCCCTCGGCTAACTCGGTCGATCGTAAGAGGCCAGAAAAGAGGTTGCTTTCTGTTGTCTGGTGTTCACAGAGCTAAAAAGTAACGGACAGCA
>JAVFBW010130542.1:0-13842 GCA_034783835.1 Mopalia ciliata
AATAGTCACACATATGATTAGAAACATTTGTAACTTGAAAATATTACAAGACGATGATCACATAGTTTTTTTAATGTTTTTTTAAATATAAAGTAAAAAAGTTTATGACAATGTCACTTCCTTTCATAAATTGTAACTATAAAATCACTGACAGAACAATAAATGTTAATTTCTTAAAATAAGCTTACAAAATCTAGCATGAACTAAAACCGAACATTAGTTGTCAGGATTATATCAACGGTAAGATTCCCTCAACACTTATATTTTTAGGTATAGGTTGAAGATACTTGACTTCAGTTCAATGTTAAAACCCTCTATTGAACCACAACCGTCTGGTAACCTTTGTGCTGCTGGGTTGGAATGTTACATGCTGAACATTGAATTTTCTACGTATTGTGTTCACCCATTATTCCTTGTACCGGATACCATGTCTTTGGTTAGAATGAAGATACGACACGGCTTCAAAATTGCATAATGGTATATAATCTAATGTGTCAGTAAAATAAGAGGCCAGACAACTTAAAGACTTTATACGCTGGAATTAAAATGAGCACATGTATAGTTCACTATAGAGCAGATCCGCCGGTGCCCGCGTGTAACAAATCATGCACGTGTACCAACAAGGAAACATCTGGGTTTCCCTTACGGTTTATTAACGGACAGCTTACGTGTAAAGCAAGCTGCTGTTTATTATCTAACCCAACTGTGTAGTAAAAGAAATGTTTACTGTCAGCCCTTTGGCGCTTTAAACACAATTCACTGCAGATGAGGAGTTGAGTGGACCGGCGCAATGGCGCGTGTGCTTCAGCTACTGGATACTTACTAATGTTAGACATATTGACAAAGTACAAAGTACACAATTGAAATATGTATGTATAGTACACACTTTTAAAATCCATTTAAATTGATTTACAACTTATGTTTACATAAAAGGTACTCATATACGACATGGCAGATTCACTGCGTCAATAGTGATTCCATTAAGCATAATTATCGATCTCTACATTTAAAAATATAAATCAATCAGAACCGGATTATCATAATAGCCTCATTAGCCTAGTCGCTTAGCTCTGCTATGTCTGTGGTTCGAATGCGTTTGGGCAAAGAACATTTCCCACAAGTATGGTGCGAATTGCAATATCTTGACAGGTCTTATTGTGTGACAAACTAAAGGAAGCTTTAAGAAAATAGGTGGGCGGTTGGAGGGAACTTCATGTTGCCCTGGTGCTCTCAGAGCTAAAGGGGAACAGGAAGTTGTTCTGTTTGTGGTGTCTCTATCGCGTCCTGTTGTTGTCGTCCTGTATTTGTCTCGTCCTGTCTTTCTGTGTTGCCTGTGGTGTCGAGGGTTGTTTCCTTCACCCATTGGGCTGGATGTCGTCATATAAGTGAAATACTCTTGAGTACGATGTTAAGCCCCAATCAAACAAACATGAAAATAGGTTGTTTGCATTCAGCATCCATTTTTCGTAATTTACCAAAACTACCAAATGGGCGTTATTTTATTTCCTTCTTTAGTGAAGTGTGGACTTTGATTTCCAATGCAGTATTAATACACTTTCAGCTGGCCTTATGATCCGCTGGAATCTGTTAGTTACAGCACGTTAGAGTCGGCCGACTTAAAGCTGTGACTGTATGAAAAACGCCTCAATACATAATGGAAATGTACGACTCGTCTCTGCTTAGACTAAATGATTAGTTTGCTATGGATCAAAAATCAATGTTCTGTGCTTGTAGTAAAACGGTTTGCTTCACACGATGCTTTTTTAATCTTAGCAACAAACCTTCTCTGGAAAGAAGTCGTTAGTAGACCTAATACATTTATCTGGGACTGCCACTGGACCGATCCTATCTAATTGGTTTATTATGAAGAGGTATATACACCACATAGAGTTAATACCAGCCTTTTAAGACTCCGATGGGTTGAATAGAATAGGACACTAACGCGCTGACTAAACAACTTGATCCTTTAATCGAGTTTATTCTTTCTCTTAATAATGTGATTGCAGTATCATGTCGTTTGACCAATTCTTTTGGAATTCTTTATTTATGGTTTATGTGTAATTGTATACCGGAAATCAGTTTCCCTTCAATAAATACAATCTTACAATTTAAGCATATAATTAATTATTGTCCGTCTAAAGATTTAAAATCCGAAGCGGATTGAATCTAATTCATTCGAAACTTCAGATTTTTCACATTATTTGTAGTTTTAAATATCAAATATAGTATATATTATAGTTGTATATTAGAAACTATTAATATTAAACAAGCAAAAACAACAAAAAATTCTAAAGGATTCCGTTTTAAGGTAAACCCTATGACAGATTATATCATATAGGATCTTTTTTTTGCACATCCAAATTATTTAAATCCTATTTTTTAAATCAAAATCCTATAGAATACTACAGACAAATCCTGTAGGATGTTATAGAATTACATAGAAAAAACCTATAGGGTTTTGTTCTAATATGCTAAAATAATTTCTTGGAAAGGGAATTCCCTTCAAATCAAATAAATACCGGCTACCGTGTGCCATTATAATTATTTTGCACATTACGGAACAAATACAATACCGGTAAATAGATTTATTTGGTTTTAGAGCTCAGCATATAGATATATTGTTTGTTTGCTGTTAACCTCAGTAACTTGTCTTTTGTTGACCATACTCCCAAGGAAGAGGGACACATTAAACATTTTTTTTGTGTTAATATACATTACCCCTTCCGATACCCGTACATATTTTAGTAAAATTTAGAACCACAAATTAGATTCGAATGAACTTGAACACGTACATGTATATGCATTTCATAATGTATGTATAACCTTTTAAAAATAATAAAAGATAAACATGTTTAATAGTCTGTTTACATCTAACCTATTGAAAATGCCTCTAGTATTATAATAAACACATTACAAAACAATAGCATATTTGTTGATTGGCATCAGTCTGTGTCATAGAATATGCCATAGACCATTTAATAACTTCGTGATTATTATTTTTGCTGACAAATTATCTGATTGGTTACCATTTCAGTTCACGTCTTCTCCAACCAAACTACAGATTACCCATGAAAGATGTAACTCCCAAGAATGCCTGAACGTAAGTACATCAACGAAATAACAAACAAGCAACGCGACATTTTAATTTTGCTATGTATTTTAACACGCACTCGCTGATATGCATTATTGTCTGGCTTATTGCTTCAGCAAAGAGTGTCAAATTTCTCTGAAAAAGGATTGGGACAACAATACCAAGAAATGGTTTACTATTCCAAATCAAATATTAAATGTTGGGACAAGTAGTAAAACAGTGAAATACACTGGAGCAAGTGTCCAACATATGATTTCCTGTCTCAGTAATGAATGGATAAAGAGAAGGAAGAAACTGGTGCAAAGAAAAATCAGCCAATTAAAGTTATGACTCATTATATATTGTTAAAAATTAAAAGCAAATATTATAAAAGGTGAAAATCCATATGATCATTCACTTACACACTACTAAAACGTTACAATAGATTTAAGGTATAAATTCACGTGTGTAATTATACTATTGTTGTAAATGTATTGTATCTGTTTAATATTTTATAGTGCTGGAACTCCTGCCATTGGTTGTTTGATAAATTAACACCGGTAGTATGGAAGGATGTTTGTCAAAATACCAATATGTGTGTGAGTATAATTGGATACTTGATGTGGGAACTATTTATTCATTGAATCCATCCAGGAAAGCTTATCCGTCATTGGGAAAAATCTAAAGACACTGTATAATAAATAGTAGTACATTGACGTACATTTACATTAACTCTACTTTTTGCCATCATCTACACGGGACGAAAATGCAAACAAACAATAAACAAATATATAAATAGTTGCAATTTATAATGAACCTTTAAGGACTAAAATCGTATCACAGTACGTACTTGTGTGTTTCTGTTTATACGTTCATCAACGTTCGATTTTGTTGCCTTTCTCTTTAAATTTGATGCTGTCAGAATATGTCCAGTGAAATGACAAAGCCAGCTGCGAAATGTGCAATTGAACCCACGAAATCTGGATTATTAAAAGGCCTACAGATCAAGTGAATTTTCCCTTCTGCGTCTGTCGATTAGCATGAAGATCAAGTGCTTGGATGACAGAATAATTATTAGTTTACGAACCTAGCGATCGATGTATACAGACGCTGATGAATTAGTCGAAACCTATGCTGGTAGAATTTTCTCTATACCTATAACTTTTAATCATGTCTATTGATTTTGCCACATGGCGGCGCTCTCGCCCTTACATCATTCAAGCTTGTCTCATCCTTAACATTTGTTTTTTCCATTGAGTTTTACAAGTTATTTTCTTAAACATCTGCCTTTGTTTGTTGGGATTCTCGCTGTTCTTTTTAGGTCATTTAAAAACATAATCATTGTCAATTGCAAACTAGTGTACCAGGTTTTCCTATGTCGTTATACAATTACTGCCTAATAGAAGCGAAATAGTTTGCAGAACTCATAAGATTGATTGATTGATTGGTGTTTCATGCCGTGCTAACGGTTATTTCACTTATATGACAGTGGTGTATTCCAAAAAACAAAATGCTACCAGCACAACCAATATGTGAAGTGTTTTCACAGTCTTGGAAATTTCCTTTTCCTTCAGTGCTAAGCAGAGACAGCATCGTTACTCTTCAAACAAACAGCCCCAAGCCAGAGGGCTAAACAGCATAAGAAGACCACGACAGTGTCCAAGCTCTAACTGATTAAATTCATGCCTTAACAAATACATTTGAATGCATCCATAATGATTACAAAGCAGTAGCCAAAGCATCAATACAAAAAATAGCCTTTCTCTAGTACTCTCGAAAATGCTGCGCTGGTAAACAGGAGAAGGTATGAAATAAACGATTAAATACAGAAACACAGCTAAGGCTACAAAATATATGAGAAGATCGAAGACACCAACCTTAATCTAATACAACTATTTTCTCCTCCATTTTCCTCACAGCCGGAGCCCTGTCAGGTGGCATGCGAGTTCCGGATCAAAATGCCAGCTGGTAAGTCAAATTATATGATCATTTGCAAAGAATATGGCCGCTTCAGTCAATGTCTTTTTGGGATTTGTCTGCTTAAGAGGCGACGCGTAACCAGCCTATGTCTGGGTTATTTATGTGTGCTATTTTAACGCTTACGCCTGATAAAAAACTGTTTGGTAGGTGCTAGCAATATTACCTACTACATATCTGTACATTTATTCAATACGCCTGCATGGGTGTAGACATTTTGTGAATTATATGTCTTATATGTATAACAGCAGAAACACACTTCTGGGCTGTACATCTAAAGTGAACCTTCTTTCAATTTTGTTCTTTGGCCCGAGATACTTGCACAGCCTTTAATGTGGGAGCTCACAAGGGTGAATATAATTAGTGAGACTTTTAGTTGCATTCAAGATGTTAATTATAGGGCAGAATACTTTCTCCTTAACTCGTCAAGAAAATTGTACTGAACTGTTTATTAAGAACAATTTGTTGGTTTTATCTACTTGCGGAGTGTGGGATAATTATCAAAGTTACATTTATTAATATCCTACAGGTACTGTGACGGGTGACTGGGAGCTCATAGTACTTGCTGCTCAAAGCGACTTGGAGAAAACCTCCATTGAATGGAACCTAACTTCAGTGAGCAATCCACCATTACCATCGGTACAGAATCACGTGGTCTATGTGATACTCGCACGAGATCGGTCAAACGATGGAAATGGCGACTGGGGAAGTTTAACTCAGGTACTGTCCTATCTTACAACTGCAGTTTTTAAAACAAACATATCGATGCAGCGAATGACACTAACAAATCAAGCTATAGAAGAGAGAGTAAGGTGTTGAGGCTCGTGTCCTTTTCAACGGCCTTTCCAGCAATATTTATTATAATCAAACTTGAAATGTGCAATATCTATTGAAAATTCGCATATCATAACTGTGTTCAAGTTTTCTGCAACAATTTCAAAGCAGAAGTGACATGGCGATATTTGAAAGGACAAGTGAAATAAGTGATTAATTCATTGCTTGATTGGGGTTTTAACTCACAACTTATATAACAGTGGTGTACTCCAACAATTATAAACACATTTACAAAATGGGATGTATTTATATACTGTTGGAAAGTTTATCTTCCTCAATATACCTGTTCTTAACAAGAGGGCCGTGAAATTAAATCATGTTATTGTAATGTGACCCCAATGAATTACTGTTACATGCAGTTATGATATTTCAACTATTTTTCCCGTTTTTTTGTGAAAGAAAGTAAAATGTTTGTGATTCTTATTTTCTTCTCCTGCCAGGATTCTTTGCACCATACTGTCATAAAAATGAAATACCTTTCAGCACGGACCTAAAACGCCAATCAATCAATCATGTATTAATTTGTGTTGTGATAATTAAACAGCAATTTGTCAGCCCTTGATAAATGAATCCTATCAGGTATACGAACTAAAGGTCAGCATTAATTTCAGACAACTGCCCCTTATGATGAGATCAAGACTGACACCTTGTTTCCGGAGTCGGAGATATGGATCCGGGCTGTAGGCATAAATGGCACCTTGGCCAGTAGAAAAATTTCCATCGACACAATGTATGGTAAGCTTCTTAAAGACAACAGTTCCGAATCAATGCACATGAAACTTCGTCGTAATAGAATTTATCCTAAAATCGCTAGGTGTAAAGTCATGTAGAAAGTCAGAAAACCTGACACAGATGTTACATCGGAGTTCATGTATATAAATTACATATTACACTGAAACTGAAGTTGTCAGTTTCTAGGCACACTACTACTGTTTATTTGTTATATAGTTTTGTTTGAATTATTATTAATTATGGCTAAATTATTTACAATAATTTATAATCTTGTGATTTTCCTCATCGTTATGTGAAGCTGAGCTACTGATTGTAATCAGCTTTATCCCAAGAAACTCGTTTGAAACCAGTATTTCCTTGTGTCCATTTGTACAATAATTAATTTGATATTCAATAAATTTTCAAGCAGTGATTGTATTAATGAAATACTATTATGGATTGCTGGGTAACATTATCACCTTTCTTATTCCAGATCAACCTAAGACAATGACGTTACCCCCAGATCTTAATCTTGACGTGAAAATCAGTACCGTTAATGGAAGAGTCCAAGCAGTGGTGACCTGGCAGAACCTCGAAGTAGAAGACAATGTTACAATTAGCTACACCCTGACCTGGTTCAGGAAAGGTTGCAATGTGTACCCAGATGGTCCATATTGTGAACTACCAGATGATGTATTTTACCACACAGTCACTGTCATGGGAAAGCAAAAGGTCAGCCAAATCTCTATTCAATATTTGTCGGATGCTTTTCAATTTGCTAATGTATTTCAAGGTGAAGTAGGATATTCATTTCAGTATCAAGTACAAATTGTTGA
Organism: Mopalia ciliata; assembly: GCA_034783835.1. Taxonomy (NCBI): domain Eukaryota; kingdom Metazoa; phylum Mollusca; class Polyplacophora; order Chitonida; family Mopaliidae; genus Mopalia; species Mopalia ciliata. Next base: position 7,429 of record JAVFBW010130542.1, read on the forward strand.
ATACTCTGTGAAAGCAAAATATGACACCTGCAAAAAAAATCACTATTATACTACCCTTAACTTGTCTAAGTGGCATTCAGAAGCAGCACAGTAACACATTACGATTCTATGGATTTCTACTTCTATATATATTATTGGGCAGTACTTCAGCCCAATAATTAAAATGGAAGTTGAAATCCATAGAATCGTCTTATGAGACTACTGTTGTCATTTCGTTTGTAAATAAAGATCTTACATAACAAAAAAACTATGTTTGACAGGAGTGTGGTTGACTTAATTAACTGAGAGCAAGACATATACATGCATATTTCTGTTCATGTTATGTTCGTAAGCAGCCCAAAATAGTCTTCAACAGTGGTCGATGATAATAAAAAATGTTAAAAGACAGGAAACACAGATTAAACACACTATATGCAGAGATACCATTCAGAAATGGTGTCTTTCGTTTCCAAAATGATTTCCTAATGCATGGCAATGGTGATAGTGGTACATAAGTCACATATATCTGTGATCGACTTTTAAATACAATCATAAACTGTCCGCTCTGATTAATTTACTTTTTACCTTTTTTTTTTTTTTCGACTTCAATAAGTTTTCATAATTTTAAAAGTCTGTATAATACATTTTGATTACCTGAATAAATATGAATTAACACTTTGATTTGCAGAAGACGAAAAGGTTACCAAAACTTACTTTCAACACCGAATTTGTGATACAGTTAGAAGGATCGCATAATGGGAAGCGATGGATTGCTACTAAACAGATTCATACACCATTCTGTTACCATGTCTCCTCTTACTTTACACGCTGTGCTCAAGAGGCTCGACCACCAGGTGTCCCCAATACCACTGTCTCCCCAGGTGCGTTAACCACGGAATTGACTGTTACATCTACACTCAACAAATCACTGCCTGATGTTAATAATTATCTCTCAAAAAGCACACGTCCTCAGGCTAACAATTTACTTTGCCTTGTGTTGTTATATTCAGTATTATCCACCAGTCTACACTGTCGATATATAGTTTAAAAGCTTTGTTATGAACGCAATGTAAATAGCTCATTATATATTTTGTATGAAAAATCTACGGAAAAACTCTTTCGTCCAACGAAAATCTATTGTGCATTTTTTGATGCACACAACTTTACTCAGAAGATAACTGCTTCATGCAAACACAGTGCCAAAATATTTTGCCAATTGTTATGTGTACAAAGTGCTAATAATTTATAAATGCTGTATATGTAAGCGTATTTATATCGTTTTACAATGTATCTATAGCCTGTTGTGTTCTTGAAACCGATTGCTGTACATTATGTATTAATACAGTAGTATTACTCTTGCTAAACTTGTCTTCGCTCATTCTGTTCTCTCTGGCATGTCTTTGGTAGAAACGTGTTTCTCAAACGAAGCCTCGTACAAACTTATCTCACAATTTTTTTCTACCAATAGTTGATAAGCTTAAACTGAATTGTTTAACATAGGTATTGTGGTGTTTCGGTACAATGGAATTTGAGCTATTCGAAGGCACCATGGCTACTTAGCGTATACATTACATTTCGAGAGAAAGCGAAAGTGATAGTGTTAAGATGAATACAAGTGAAATTTCTTTGGAAATAGTTTTAAAAACTGGCTAGTTTGGTAATTGCGGGGCTTTCTGTTTCCCTTTGGCCTAAGAGGTGATGGATCTGCGCTACGGTTCACCCCCTATCTCTGTACGGCATACTGGTTATATGGTCAATATGTAACATTCGAAGATTAATTCACGAGACGTCCATATCATTTTAACATGATTAATTTGATGTCCAGTAATACAGGTCAATTGTATAGTAGAAATGCATGACATCATTTGTAAATCTGTCTGATTGTGGATGGAAAACGAAGCTTTCTTTAAAGTTAATACCTTATCCTAATTGTGACTTGCGGATAATTTGTACGCAAAGCAGTATCTAAGGACAACCTAGAAGACGAGAGTTTGTCCAGTAGAGTTAGAATTATTGGCATGTGGACTAAGTAGGAGTCGCTGACTCGTGTATGCCCGCGGTATGTCTTTTTATACGAATTGTCATAAGTGTAAAAGAAACCATGGCGGATACATTGCTCCAAAAACAGCAAACTGAACCCTTGATTTTTCTAAGTTGCTCTATAATAGAACACAAAATATAGCCAATACACGGATATGGTAAATGAGCATTAAACGCACAAACTTGAATACAGAATGGACACATCCCGCTGCTTTCTTTTCAGTGGATGAGCTGTGGAAACTGAACGTTTCAGACGCTGTGCAAAATCCCAACAATACAGTTTCCTTGAACATATCTTGGTTGCCCTTCCTGAAACAATCCGGTTTGCTCTACAATGTTACTTGGCGGAATAAGCTGTCAGGAACTTTAGGCTCATTGTCGTTTGACAGTAAAACAACAACCATTCCATTAGTCCTTCAACCGGATTCCAGCTACGAAATTAAGGTAGGCATACTGTGATAAGATAAAAGCACATTGGCACAATGATGGTGGCGTATCTATAAGATGACAACTGATCTCAGGCTCTTGGTACTGATGTTGATATACTAGTGGTGTAGCTGACAAACACAGCTTACAGCGAGTCTGGCAAAACCCCACAAAAAGCGCCACTGATTTGTTAGAGATATGACCTTTAATACAATACCAGGAAACAAGCCAATAACTTAAGCATTTAATGTCAATATGTATTACTTAACGGGTCGTCTATACCAAGGCGTATTACACAATTGCAGTATGGAACTGCAGAATATGCTGAACGATGGTATGCGTAAAGAAAAACTGTTCAATAGTTTCATTAACAACAAAATACACACGTAATCTCTTTATATTCTCAAGAAAATAAGTTCACCGCAGATTTATACTTTCCACATAGGTTGCTTAGCACCACAAAAAAAAAATAGATTAAGCTTATTACAGTAAATCAAGATTACTGAGCACGTACTGGGCTGGTATTCAATTGATCATGCACGTAAAACTATTCATTTATTGTTAGGTTGTGGCTACATACCAAGAACCAGACGGCCAATGGCAGTACTTAGGAGAGAAACTCTTTGACGTGTCCACTTACAAACCTGTGACAGACAGCCAAGCGGTTCAAGTGTCCTCCAAGCGAGAGCGTAAGTGTATAGTTTAAGAAGTTGATGGTTAGGAATGATTAACACTTTGTCATATGGGAATATAACAAGGCTGGTTTTGTTTCACGATAGAATAAGCCTGTGGCAGTTGTTGCTTTAAAATTCAAACAGTTTCTTGCATAAACAAATAACTCTTTTGAGAGACCAGGCATGTAACTTAACTCCTGACTGTACAGGCATAGACAGATTGTTTGATTGTGGTTTTACTCCAAACTTAATGTTATTTAACTCATGTGATGAGGTGCCAGCCCATTGAGCGAAGGAAACCACCCTCAACACTGCTGGCAACAAACAAAGAAGACACTGCAATCACGGTACATTATACAACGACATCACAAAGAGACCAGCTTCATGTTGCCACTTACCTCACAGAGTACAAGGACAACATGACACACATAGAAGACATCGTTGAAACACAAATGCTACATAAACGTTTATGTTTGTTTTATACAGCCACCAATCCAAGTGCAGAAGAGCTGGGGTTAATCGTTGGTATCACGTGTATACTTACCTTACAGAGTACAAGGACAACATGACACACATAAAAGACATCGTTGAAACACAAATGCTACATAAACGTTTATGTTTTTTTTATACAGCCACCAATCCAAGTGCAGAAGAGCTGGGGTTAATCGTTGGTATCACGTGTATAATTACCGGAGTTATCATTTTAGCCGTCATATTCTTCTTGTATAAGAAAAGACAATCAGTTAAAGATGTGATTATAACAAAAACGGCTGTCAGCAAGAGTAACAGCTACAAGTCCAGCATGGGTTGTAAGTATTAGTATTGTTTTCATTACGTTTTATTTACACACTTATTGATTTCAGACAAACAAACATTTTTACGAACATATTTGACTTCATATGAAATCTACTCATCGTACTGATAAGTAAAACTTCATATATTCTATTTTTCCTGTAAAAGGCTGAAAACGAATGAAATCTAACAAATCAGAAAATAAAACACAAAATACTACGGATCACAATTGGTATCAGTATGTTATATGACCCTTCGTATTATTATTTCAGATAAAGCTGATTATGCGAATGAGCTGCTGGTGGTATCCGACGAATGGGAAGTCGATCCACAGCAATTAAAGTTCAGTACACCTTTAGGACAAGGAGCTTTTGGCAAGGTGGTCACTGGCTACTGTGACGAACAAAAAGTCGCAATAAAGATTCTAAAAGGTTCGTGTAACGTTTTATAGTACTGACACAGAATATTAAGTTTGGTTTAAATTGACGAATACACCAGGAATAAAACAGTAAGCATAGTAACAATCAGCTATTTAACTAAATACCAAAGACATGACTATAATAAACCGATGTAACAGAGTCATATTTGCACTCTATATAGGATTTATTTGCCGAAGCCGATTACAAATAACCGATATGAACAGGTCATCAGGTTCACTTTACGCGAATTACAACTTAAACCTCGATATATGGTAGATTTTATCAACTGTATTTTATTTTTCTCAGACAGTGCACCTTTATCTTACAAAGAGGACTTATTGGCTGAGATTGGTTTGATGAAGAAACTAGGTACTCACCCCAATATTGTGTCACTAGTAGGAGCTTGTACATTACACGAGCCAATAGCACTCATCATGGAATATGTACCGTATGGGAATCTCCAGAGCTTCCTAAAGTAAGTAGAGTTGAATTCAAGTTTTTTTTATATCACAACCGCCACCGGTTAACATTTATTTATCCCAGTTATTGGTTGTAGTCATGAGTTGCAGAATATTCCATTTTCACGTTGAAATTATCAGTATAATCATGAGCATACTAATCCGTAATTGAAAACTAACAAATTGTTTGTCAATAATTAACTGTCGACTGTAAATTAGCAGAATTGAAGTTTCATTGAAAATATCAATCTAGGATGCTAAAAATAAAACAAATTCGATTTTAATTTCATTTTGATGTATGCTTATACAAATCCATTGAAAATTTAAAGTTAATGATAAACTGAACATTTGATTATTTGCCAGGAAATGTCGCCAGGAGGGTGAATTCCGTCGTAAAGGTCGTCATCGTGAGCTCACCTATTCCATGGTAGACTCCCATGGATGTATAGAGAATGGAGTAATCACACCCACAGATATTTTGGCTTTTGCTCGTCAAATTGTCATGGCCATGGTGAGTTTCAAACATAGATCAAAGTTTATTAGTAATGAGGTAGACATTGGATTATTACTGTGGAATCAGTACAAGGACAGAAGGGTGATTTAGAGATTTAATATTTTAACTACCACACCCATTCTTCATCGCTGTCTCTCCACAGAAACTCACTGACCACAGGGAATTGTGACCTTTCTCATCCGACAAACACTGTACTTCGAGACCGTTGTTAATATGGACATTGGGCCTGTCCACCAACCCTCTTATCAGTTTAATGAAATAAAAAATATCGTTTAAACCAAGTAGATAAACCAAAGCATCGATTCATTGGTAGTGTAGCAATGTTGACTTATACCCTTAAAATGTAGATTATTCTGTATGGCAGACAACCTCTGATTGTGGAAGAATCCCTAACAAAAACGATGGAGAACAGCTCAGATGGTTGACATGTGGTCAGAATGCCTAGAGATAGTAGACTGGTAGGGGTTACCTCCGTGAAGTTATTCACGCCTCTAAAATTAGGTGGGGACCTGACCTTAATATTTTCTCAGACTGTTCTACGGCACGACTTGTTTCTCCAAGGAAGCTTTGGTTGCAATTAAAGGCTATGAGCAACACTGTGCGAGTTGTTGCAGTGCAAGCTAGTTAAACAACACTGTAAACATGCCGAGAATCTTGAGCGTACATCTTTCAACCCGGTGGGCCAGATGGCCAGAAAACATTGCTATCCAAGCTGTGAAAGGTTGCTATTGAAAGTTTCTCTAGAGCAAATACCTTATCCTGAAAGCTATTCGGTGAACCGCCCCATGTTTTCTTCACGCCAAACTTCTCCCTGGCACATTCCAACATTTATAGATCTGAAACTGGAGATAACTCACCTACAGAAACACATCCATGGCACATGGGGTCATTATATGTCATTAGGAATTACCGCAGATCATGTGCATTATTCTACCCTGAACCATGCATCCAAACAAAATTATAATTGTAAACCTTTGAATGACATATGCTAATAAGAAACATGTGTTGAAGTTCATTGAAACCACTTATTGGTTCATATACTGTCAAATAGTTTCTTCTGAGTTCTCAGTAATTTTAGAGTTGAGGCCAGGAATATATGTGATAATTACAAA
>JAVFBW010130553.1:0-13842 GCA_034783835.1 Mopalia ciliata
TTATTTGTAGGCTGATTTATTCATAACCCATGCTAAATATCTTGTTAGCTACATTTTTAACAATATTTTATACACCACATAATAGCCATTATCTTTTCTCGAGATGTGTGTATGTTACCCATAACAAAACCAGAGATTAAGGTTTACTAAGAAACTTGCCTCTGGGAGTTATCTAGAACATAAGATGATTTTTCGATTTTATTTAAACTACATCCCTGTGCCCTGTGATTGCTTTTAGAAATATATATTTAAGTAAATCACTAAATATAAAGCTAAAGGCAGCAGCCATCCTTCATGAAAATATCATTCTTCGTTTCAGATACGTTGTTATTCTTTTTTCTTGGGTGAATATTTGGTAAAATTCGTTCACAGCTGATTAATTTAACCTGGGTGTATGGAGAGCATTAGGGCCTACGCTGTGGTCGGATATTTCACAGGGGAGATAATTTATTCCCTTCTGTTACGCACATATTAATCACATGGAGGTTAATAGTTGACAATGTTTATAACCATACATTTTCCCATTGCGAGTGTCGAAATGTGTAAGTCGATGCTATCACATGACTACCGCTCATGCAATTCGAGACAAAAAAGTGGCAAAAAATTTCATTGGACTATTACAGAAACAAGCAGCCAATCAGAAAGCCGTGTACACATCAAAGTCGTCAACAAACAAGCGTGGCGTCACTGTCAATAAACAAGTCTGTATTGATGCCAGCGCGTGTATATTACATGTAATAGCCTACTTGTCATCCTGTGTTTAGACCGTCTCTTTCTTATTCTAAGAAAGCTCCAATCTGGTTCGGGTGGGGTTAAAGAGAGGTCATCGGAAAGCAGCTAGGGTATGCTGTATTAAACTCAGGTTTTTTTAATCTATTACGACAACGAAGCGAGGGAAAGAGGCTTTGTGGTATAATGAGAAAGATTAGATTCATGATTAAAATGATTCTAATACTGCCCATTTTCGAAATATGTTGCCCAAACAAATTAACCTTACCTTAAATAGTAACTGTTTAATATTAAATTGAGATAAATCAAGCCCCTAGAGATTTTATGCTCGCCACTTTGCACTAGTACTTGCATGAAACAAATTTATATTTCGGGAAAAAATACTCAATTCCACTCTTAAATTCAAGGTTGTTAAGAATTCAGCTGCTCATATAAAATAAGCTAGTACCATTCAAGTTAAGAAACTTATGTACAACTTGTGTAATCACTGTCCATTTTCCTTGTTTTTGTGTTACTGTTTCCACCGAAAAGTGGGTTGTCAAGAGAAGGATAAAGAAAATTTCAACTCTAGATGTAAAATTATCCAGAGTCGAAAATTGGACAAAAGAACCGAATCAATCCAAACGCTGCCAGTGGTAAATGAACAATAAACAAAATTGTACCCCATCTCATCGTAACATGTTCAAGAAAGTTAGTAATAAAAAGTAGTTCCTTGACAATACTGACACCTGTATAATAACTTGTCAGATAATTTGAGATAAACTTACTGTTCATCTTGACCTAAATGACCAGTCATTTCACTAGAAGCAAGATATCGACCAAGACCTGGACCACTTGAGTCTGTCTTAAAAAGGTGAGGTTCAAGAAGCAGTTTTTGACATAAGCGAAAATCTTGAAATATGCACAAATTAATTACTTTTAAATTTGTTTTAAACCAATGGGTGAAGGAAACCACAGTTTTAAATTCTGAAAGTAAAGACTGATATACTTTGCAAAACGAAGCAAATAAAATAGCCAAAGGGAAATAAATACGGTAATATGTGCAATTCGTGATTATACATTCCAGATCTGTTAGAGTTTGCTAAATGATATCAGGCCATTTTTTTATTATGCAACCCATGACAAATAACGCTTGGACTACAAACAAGACACACGGCTCCTACACACGGTCTTATATCGATTGCATACGTTGTCGTGCTGGAATACATCTGTATAATAAATGGTTTATAAACGTGCTGGAAACCTCGTACATTTACAGAGCTTCCGTCAAACTGAGGAGTAATTGATATGTGTGTACTATTTAGCGAGCTACGTGTGGAATTGTAAAATCAGAACATATGGCTATTCTCTCACATTAAGCATAGTTTTCTTGGCTACTACCCGACTAACTGTAACTGTTGCATTTATTGGCTGAAGTGAACCTAAGAGAGAGAGTCCAAAATTATCATTTAATCTAGATAGAATTGCTTCAATCCGTCAATCCTGGATGGACCATTCTAATAAATGAGCATTAAGTACCATTACTGAGCGCACTCTATGTTCTGTATCACGCGAGTAACGGTCTGCATTTAAATGCTAGTCGGTGTAGTCTTTGTGTTTAACGCAAATGATTTAGGCGAATCTAAAATGAATTTGTTATTTTATAAATCAGACTGCGAACAAAGGTTATAAGCGATTTATGGTAAATATATCTCGGTAATTTTTCTACCAGGATCTGATTTAACCTATCTACAGTTTGTCGGCGGCAGATTATTTGATTGTGGTTTCACACCATTAGTAAAGAAATTTCACCGATATAGCGGCGTGTGGCCCAATGACTGAATCAAGTAAGTGACTAAAAAGAACGCCTTCGTGTTTTCCCTTAGCTCCGATGGAGCAGGAAGCTCCCACTAACACCCACAGCCGGTTAATTTAAATTTTCAACAGTGGAAGAGAAAGCGAATACCTCTGCATACATTTTCTAACACTGGAGAGGTTAAATGCACGAGACCTGAAATTATCATGGTGCAAATTCAACCAACACAATATTCATTGTGGATCGATTTCATAATGACATCGGTAGATTTGTAGGCCTATGTCTCAGTTACATTAATTGCTATACAAACATTGGGCCTACGTGACATGTTTGTCATGCAGAATATTTGTGGTAACTTATTATATTTTCAACCACAAGTTGACCTATTGATGGGATAGTTTGACATACGACTGAGTAGTTATAGAAATCATGAAGTGCTGTGAATGTAACTATAAAAATTACATCATGTCAAAGCCAAGAATGAAAGTCACTTCTTGCTACAGAACACTTAATATGTAACGACTTTCTGTGGCAGCCCTACAAGTCACAAAAGGCACAATCACTTGTTCAATTTCACGCCTACGAAATGAATACCATTTTTTTACATTTGGAGTTAGCATGAAATGAAACCGTTGTTAAATCTTGCATTGTCTTTTTTGTTTAATTTCACGTTACAGTGTAGATCCATCTGTAAATTGGCTGTACCAACATATATCCTTAACTATACAGTAAAGAACAGCTCTCTGCTACCATGGCCATATAAAGCTGATCGTTCTCGTGCTATGAAGCCGATCGGTCTCGTGCTTAGAAACCTATTGGTCTCCTGCTAAGGAGCCGATCGGTCTTGTGCTTTGAAGCAATTCGGGCTCTGCTAAGATGTCGATCGGTCTCGTCCTATGAAGCCGATCAGTCTTGTGCTATAAATCCGATCGGTCTCGTGCTAACAAGACGATGTGTCTCGTGCTAAGAAGCCGATCAGTCTTGTGCTATGAAGGAATTCGGGCTCGTGCCATGAAGCCGATCGGGCTCGTGCTATGAAGCCGATCGGTCTCGTCCTATGAAGCCGATCAGTCTTGTGCTATAAATCCGACCAGTCTTGTGCTTAAAAGCCGATCGGTCTCGTGCTAAGAAGCCGATCGATCGGTCTTGTGATATGAAGAAATTCGGGCTCGTGCCATGAAGCCGATCGGTCTCGTGCTATGTCTTGTGCTATGAAGCCGATCAGTCTTGTACTATAAAGCCGATCTGTCTTGTACTATAAAGCCGATCGGTCTCGTGCTAAGAAACCGATCTGTCTTGTGTTATGAAGCAATTCGGGCTCGTGCCATGAAGCCGATCGGTCTTGTTTTAGAAGATTAAATCGCTATCACCGGGATAGAGATAGACCTACAACATAGCGTGGAGTCATCTAATACAAGATTAAATTTATTACTGCTTTGAGCAACTGGCCCATGCAGTCAAACAAACACACACCACAATCTCACCTGCAAACTCCCCTTGATACAGTATTCCCAGAGCAGGCAGATTTGACCAGGGTCAGTACAGGCTCCCACGAATCCACACACATTAACATGCTTTAGTTCCATTAACTGTCAATTAAAACAATGGAATTGTCAAAATTACTACCGGTTAAATGGGTCTCATATATCTAGCAGATGGTTAAGACTGTGACATTAAAACAATTACCAAGTGGCAGAACAAAACCACAATGTGAGCTAGATTGATGCCGAGGTGGACACTTCTGGTATCAATGTCGCGACGCATTCCAAAATATAATCGATTCTACTCCTTAGGCACATTCGACTGGGGCCGGTCGCTCAAAACTCAGTTAAGCTAACGGTAAGTTACATGACGTCTGGTAAAAACAGTGAATTTATATTATGACGTGGCGTCCATTTTTTGAGACACAACGTCATCTAACTGGCTGTTAGGCTAATGGAGCTTTGAGCAACCGGTCTCTGGGCGTTTTCGTTAAGCCTGGAAAAGCCGCCGTCTACAATTTTGTTCGACTGGTACATTCGTGAAGTTTCGTTAAGTACAAAATTTTTCCCTGTTAAATAAATCAAGTGTTCAGCAAACAAAACTCGAACAAAAATCGTAGTCAACGGTTAACCGTGCTTCACAAAACTGTCCAGACGAATGCGCCCATTGACTCTAAGATACACGTGACCATCTCGTTTTGAACTTCTCCCATTTAATGACATGGGACAAAGGTCTCCCCAAATATTGGCGGACATTACTGCGCGATGGCCTGGCATGGCATACCGAATTGTCTTGGTCTCGTCCACTACAGAAACTCTCGCGAGATACGGTTGTGTTTTACCTGGTCCGTTTGTTCAAAGCTCTGTTTGCCCAAAAGTCAGTTAGATCACACTGCATCACAAAGAAATTGAGGACATGTGATAAAAGATATCCATTGAACCTAACGTCATCTATAAACAGACCGTTAGTTTTGAGTAACCGGATCCTGGTGTACAACTCACATGTAGGTTGTCTAAACTCTCTTGCTGTTTATTATCCTTACACACGTCGACCTATGAATAAACAGGCCTATCTATTTATTTATTTACTATTTACTTGTTTATTATTTACTTTGTTATTTTCATGCTAGGCGAATGAAACTTACATACGAATTTATATATACTTTGACATTTTTTCAATAAAAACATACCTGATTTAGTTCTCTGACGATATCTCCGACTAAATGAATTGATCTTTTGTTAAGGTTTTTAACAGCAACTATATTTCCTACAAGGTAAATAATGAAAACCCGTTATATCGCATGTTTATTAGTTTCACACACCATACAAGCGCAGACCTGATAAATAAAGAACTGGCCTTTCGGGATGGGAGAGCATTTGTGCAATAAATCACGAAGAGCTATATACCATTCAGATTATTTCAAAGTGTTCTATACCGTTATATTTACGAAAGAAATTAATATATTTATGTTTGTGCTGCTAATTGAATTCACATTTCAACAGGGCAGAAGTTCATTTACTACTCTGGGGTCAGTGGCTCAGATGACAATTAAACACCAACACCAGATTAAATCTCTAATGACCGATTAGAGACAGACCTTTAACATACCGTGACGTCATCTAATATCGGATTAAACCTAATGGCGCTTCTAACAACAACCCCAGATAACAATGGAATGAAGAAGACTATATATAAATATAACATTTACAATACATGATTTACAGCTTCTTTAGCAATGCAAAATTGAGTAAAATTGTGTTAATCTGTGTTTATTTTTTAAATTCGTATTGCAAAAAAATTTCAAAATTCTAGTAATTATATAGAAATTGAGAAAAATATTATTTTACCTCTTACAAAGGCTGTTGGTACAAAGATTGCATCCTGAAAGACATCGCTCATCACCGAACTGCATGATATGGAGGAGGCGCGCCGCTTGACGGAAGAGCGGTTAGTTTCTGACAAGGCAATACTTTCCAGACGTCTTATGGCACCAAAACTGGTCTGGGAATAATAAGCACAAGTATCAATCCGCTGGGAATCTTAGCCTTGCAGCATCTTCAGACTTGGAAAGAGATGGAATTTATGCAATCACGCTACAGAGACAATGTTATAAGACGTTGTCTGCAAGCCAGAAGATGATTCGTTGACAAGTACCTGGTATTGCTAATATAGGAGTTCAAAACTCTTAAAATAGACATCTCAATATCTTAAATAACCAACCAAAAATCATACATTTTGAATAATTACAGAATAACACCTTTCTAGGAAAGTTATTTCAAGAAGTAATAGAAAGCATGTTTGAAATTTCCCAGTTGTTGTCCCTACTTTTATAGGTTATCCAGAATAGCATATAACTTCGTTAAATTTCACAACAACGCCTTCAATTTTAGAGAAAATATCTGAGTTTGCCGATAAAACTAAATTGTCGGCAATCTTGTTTACTTTGTTGTTGTTTACTTGTGATAAAATACAACAAAACAAAGATTTAAATAAGTTGATTTGACAACCGCTCCACTGTTCATTTGACCTTGTCGAACAGGCCGGCTTCTTTACAAGAGGAAACTTACAAAAACAGTAAGATTACAATTTAGACAGTTACAAGCATTTTTGTTAACAAGAACTTTCAACAATGTCCAAAGTTCGTAGAATAGTTTGAAGAATCTTGTGTTTGTTTGTTTGTTTGATTGGGGTTAAACATATTGTGAGAGCCGATCGGAGATTGGTAGCATGGTGGATTTTTCCTGTCACACTGTTCGTGTCTCAATAATCTCAACAGTAATTTACTCAAATCATTCGGGAAAATTGTGTAAATGAGTAAATCACATTGAATTTGACTACTACTTGGCGTCAACTTTCATGTATTTACAGACAAATGGTTTTGTAGCTTAAACATTCGACCTTTCAATGAAACGGCCAATTGACGAATGTGACTCGAGAGATAATCACTGGTGTTTTAATGCAGCCACAATATTTGGTTCGCCATGGCTATATATGTTACAGAACTAATAGCTGATTTTAACAACAGACTTCTGATATATAATCTGATATATAATCCAAATGTCATTTTATTCTATTTGTGACCGTATAAACGATAAGAACGACAAACATGTGTATTATTGAAAATATAAATGTTCGTACTAACATGTGATGATAATACCCGAGGACGAGTCTATATATACTTTTATTGAAGAGATTTATTTTGCATTCTACCAGGAATAGAACTCGGAGATCTGAATAACAGGGCCAACACTCCAACCGACTGAGCTACACAGATTCATGTCAATTTTTGTTGTTAATTATTTTATTTAAAAATGTATCGCATACAAATATAAATTAAAAAACTAGTATTATACAATTATGTATTAGCACACTTAATACAGCCTAAAATTAAGTTAACACCCAGGTAACGGTTAGTACAAAGCTCTGTTAACGTATAAACGTTACCATCTCCTTGGTGTTAGTTCCGACATCCACAGTGAAAAAGAAATAATTGTAATGCTTACTAGAACTACTAGAGGGATTACCGTATGCAGTACCTTGGTAAACATCATGGTTGACGACACGAATTCTATATCCTCAAAGTCTATCTTCCACGCCATGCTGCGCAAATGTTTTCTGCGTCTGTACAGCCTACAGTCAAAGACAAAAAATAACAGTTGATAAGAAAATGGCCGCTGTTTGTCAGGTCTGCCATTATATTTAAATAATTTAGTTTAATTATGTACATAACTGGAAAATATACTTATCTAAACTGCCAAAGAACACTTGATGGGACAAAAAAGTTGGCAACTCATTGTAAAATAGTAGGTAACATGTAACCATATCTACGATGGACGCATCACATTAACTCATAAATAGCTGATACGGAGAACTCGCTTTTACTGTGATAAAGCCGCCAGTCATTGACTTACAATTAGCATTTGAACATTATTTTCGTAATTTGCAGAAGAATTGCACTTTAAAGAAACAGGTAAATAGAACAATAAATGTATTTATGGGAAGTCGGACAAAGTATGGTAGAAAAATACTAACCCAATACTAACCTGACAAGACAGAAGAAGAAGAGCAGAGTAAGCACAATGATGATAATGGTAGGAATCATATAACTCAAGTAGCGCTCTTCATCTGAAATACACGGTTAACACAGATCCTGTACTCCATTTCATACTCACTGGCTTAGTTATAAATAATACCCAGAAGCCACCATCCTGACATGCGCATTATAAAATTGTAAAGACTTTGCAGTAACACATTCTAATGGTGCGTTTAATCGTTTGGTTGGCTAAAACACACCAGGGGATGTTTGCTCGAAGCGCTATTAAATTAAATCCGCTATTAGATGATGGCAAGCCATGTTTTAGAGCATTAATCTGGTGTTAGCAGCTAATCATCTTTCGAGAAAATGGCCTGTGGGAGAAAGCATCCTGAGGGCGAAACACAAAATGGCCCTATGGAACAAATACATTGATTAGAAAAATGGCTCCTTTTTTTCGCCAGGTTATCATTTTGATTCTATTGAATAACCCAATAGAACGGTACAAATCGCTAAGTAAACAACTGAACTTAACTTCACAGGCGTCAACTACAATGTATATGCTTTAAAAGCAATGAGTTATGCGGTATTTAACTGTGATTGGATCTATCAGGCGAACCACTGTGTGAATAACAGTTATTGCAACGCCAATCATACCTGATTTGCATTTAACATTTGTCACAACAACAAACAAAACCTGAACCTAGGCTTGCACTATGGACAATCTGAGTTATACTGATCCACAGCATTTAGGTTTTAAAAGGGTGCATTAATTTTCATTATTATTAATGTTAATATTGGGGTTATCCGACGTTTAATCATTATATTAAAAAACAGGTGTCTCAGGTGTCTGTTATGAAGCATCTCTCCGGGAAGAGTGATGCACGTGTTTGTTAAAAATGAGAATTAATACACCGCTGTTTACTGACGTCACTCCTCGGTGGTTTATTACATTTTAATCCATCAGTGCAGACAAATTCACTAAGTCAGCAGTCTATCCTATTGAAAAATACAGACATCAACACCTGCGTACTTGTTGTAAACAACTTGTCAATGTAAAATATACCACGGATATGGCAAGCGTTTTATCACATCTACCTTTATTCTGCATACATATATGTTAAATTCTTTTCCACATATGTGAAATTCTTATCCACATATGTAAAAAATAATTTCACATACGTGAAAAATAATTCAACGTATGTGTATTTTTTTTTTTTTTTTTTACATACATGAAAAAGAATTTCACACATTTATTATTCTTTTCAATTTATTATTGAAAAGAATTCAACATATGTGAAAAAGAATTAGCCATATCTTAGAAAAGAGAAAAGAATTCTACATATGTAAAATAAAAAATATTTTACATAATTATAATTCTTTTCAACATATGTAAAATAAATTTTTATTTCACATAAGTGAAAGCATTTTCAACATAGTTTGCTTACATAGGCTATCTTATGTATTTACTGTTTAATTATAACACCACATTCGCAAACATTTACCAAAGTGTGTTTGTGAGTGACGTCATTTCAAAAGCTTCAGTTTGCAAATCTCTTATAACTTATGTTCACATAACATGGGAATCAAAAAATATTAAAATTATCAGTTCTTCATTTGTGTACCCAAATAGAGATACCATTCTGAGGTATGCCTAACAGGGTTTCAATGATGTACCCGGAAGTCATAGAAATCATTTGCGTGGCGCATTGGCTTACCGACTGGACATAACTCTCCGTCAAACCCACAAAGTGGAGAGTCCAGGGGAGCATTCTTGAAACCAACATCGCCACTTGCCCAGCGAATCTTTGTCTTGTCATTTATTTCCTGAAAATTAAAAAAAAACGACTTAGTTATTTCATTGAAGACATTTTTACTTCAGTGGACCTACACAAACAATGACAGATAGACAAGATGCAACATCAAGACCATGTTCAAATATCCCATGCTTCATTTGATACGTCTGATCAACTGACGGGATAGATCTCGATATATGTCATGGGACAATACAAATCGGCTGTACTGAATACATGTGCCTAGTAGGATGACTGTTTTGTTTTAAAATACAGCATAAACACAACTTTTTCTAATGAGAAATCGCTTTAAAGAAAATATCGTGCACCGAAAAATCCACCTTTAACCCTATAAGATATCAGACTTGTCTTGTCGAAGGGAATTTGTGACAAATTACATGGTAGAATCTCACCAAGATATCTTGCGTACTCGCCGCATTGAAAATAAAGTTCCGTCCCTGAGCGCTGCTGGAGGTGGCCTATTTGGTAAGCGAAAATGTTCTGCGCACATTAATTATATTTAGCTTAAGGCAGCCTCTTGCGGAAGCATGCATTGCCAGACAATCAACCCGACCTAATATCGTCCGCCACCACGTCATGATAAGATTGAGAAGCACGACTTACAGCGACAAACATGCCATCGGGTGAACTGTGGTAGATCTCGGTTGTTACTGCGAATGTCCCATCCTGTTGGAGATCTAATAACCAGATATTCTGTTCCCTGTCTCCAACTTCATCTAGAGAGATGGGTCCTGTTATACCTGTAAACAAATGGGAAAACATATAGCTATGTTCTTTAGATGGCTCTCTTTTTATTTTTTTTAAATTCACGAGTTTTATAAAACCGATATTTAAGGTAAGACTAGGGGTGCCCACATTTTCAAGTTCATTATGAGCAGAGACATTATGGTTAATTAAAGGGTTAAACAGGCTCTTTCAGTCAAATTAGCTGACACAGAGTATAAGACAAATAAGAAACAATAATTTCACCATTGATGAAATATTGTCTGTCTGTAAAGACCTACCAGTCCTTCAAAAAAACATATTGATTGTATTTTACCTCTGCCTTCAAAGAATCGAGCTTTTTCGGCGATAAGAGTTCCATTGCTGGGGTCGCCGCCATCGGCTAAGATTTGGGTAGCTAGCTTTGCCCAGACTTGCAAAGCATCGTAAAGGAATGGCGCGTACATATCCATCTGTGAAGGAGGAACAAATCAATGTGCTAAAATATATTATTGTTTAATCCCTCCTTCCCGTTCCCTCCTGTCAAGTAACACACAAAATAATTCCCTAATGGTATCAAATGAAAAACGATCCATTTCATCAGTATGATAAAAACACAATTAAACCACTTTCAAGTGAGCATGTACCATACCTGTCAATACACATTGATTGTACTTAAAATGACTTACCTTTGAGCTTTTGGGAACGTCCCAATTTTCGTCAACCTCAAACGCCACTTGTTTCGTAGCCTTTTTAAAACGATGCCATGACGACCAGTCAACAGTGGCAGTAACTACCTATATAGAATGTCAAAGTTTGCCAAATTAAATGTTTGGTATATTAATATATGTTACAGATCAACAAGAAAAGAACAGTTTTACCTACACCATGATTAGTGAGACCGATATATCCTGAAAGTGTTGTGAGAGACTATGCTTTTTGAGTAATTCAAATAGCAAGTGACGACCTATATCCTTAGTTAACCTATAGACACGTTATTATCTTGCTGCAAATCGCAATTAAACTTCTTATGTTCATAAGGTGCAGCATAAATCTAAACACAGAGGTTTAGTAGCATAATTGAACAATTGAGACCTAATATAACTTTAAAATGTACACTACCCAAATAGCAGCTGTTGTCTCCAGCTTAATAAATCAAATTCTCAACAACAACAAAAAATCCCATCCATCATCCTATTCCATATAAACACATGGAGCAGGTTATATTTTATGTGGCTTGACCTATATTTCTAATTTTTGTCGCTACAATAACCCATCTAAGTTTGTACGTAATTCATCATAATGAAGAACCACAGCCCAATAAGTTGCATAATGTTTATGGTCTTAGGATAGAATCAGATTGAAGGCTGCTACAAGCCTTGGCATCGACTAAATCTAGAGACATATAAAATATTCAATGAACTTTTACGCACATGTAGTGTCATTCCATATTCAAAAGCGCATTACCAGCATATTTTTACACGACTTATACCTGGAATTGCAAGTCAATGAACTATGTCGATAGATCATCAACAAGTACAACAGCATACACAGAAACAATGTCAACATTCAGGGAGTTAATACTCTTATTATTTTTTATATACCGGTACCTAAAAGAAACTATTCTACTGACACATGAATGACGATAACTGTGAATAATCTCATGTTCTCCCATAGACAATTTTCCAGAAAGACCATCATCTGGAGTTGTTATAGGTTACCTACAGATATCTCGAGAGAAGGTAATGATCATGTTCATGGGATATAAATTATGTGAAGAATATGCAGCAAAAAAGATATTCCGCACCGGTTTAGAATATATCACTCTGAAAATTAGTATTTCAAAGAAATTAAAAGCAACCAATGAATATGTCAACTAAGGAGAAAGAGAGTTACAAGCTGTCTGATACAGATACAAGTTTCGCTTTAATTAGAAGATCCTTTATGTGTTTGTTTCTCCTATATGCCATAATTTGACTTTAATAGAAAGGAGTAGAAATGTTATGTTCACAATTTTGATTTTTCTGTATATGGAGGCCAGCATTGGGATTCAAAAGGAATTGCGTCTTTCTTCCACCCTTTAGATGGTTCGCAATTGAAACTCAATGCATACAAGGTTTGGAATTATCTAATCCAATAAGCTTCTCTTTTACTCGGTTCTGTTTGGTTTCCTTTGATTTAAATATTATCCTGTCTACATTTGTCTGGCAATATACAGTGCATCATGTCCTGTAAGATGCTCATTTATCTTTTTTTTAAAGTGGTCTAACATTGAACTTACATGTATCACATTTTCGAATGCAACTCTTGCATCATTGTCCCTTGAGTCGTTCCACCTCCAGGCTGTGTCTGATAACAATTCGTTGTTTAAAGTATCGCCTCCATATAACTGTCAATGAAAGCAATTTTAGATTTAGTTTCAATCAGTGCCAATAGTATGCATGCAGTCATTTTGTAAACATATGTTTTAACCTCTTAAGCATTGGACTCCAATGAGTGAGAGGGTTTCAGAATTTTTATACCTTACTGTGATTCTTTAACATGAAAACGCAGTTATATTTATGAATATTATAAACCATGGTAGGCCAACATACAGCTGTTAATTCCTGTTTGATATTGACTTTGTATTAAGAAACTTTCCACAGAAAGAGCATTAAAATATTTATCCATGCTTATGTTTAAACGCGTGGGGATATATCTTAATGGCACTGTGACATGCAGCCAACTGCACTTATCAAGGGTAAGGACCGAATAGCCTTCTTCAGAATGGCACTTGAAGAAGTTACAGATGTGATTCAGTAACAGGAGACTTGGGAGAGCTGAAGGTCACTTACATCATCATGGATACACAGGAATGCATAGTCTCCATCAGTCATTTGTTCATCGTAAGCCGCCAGCATGAACTTCCGCATAGCCCGCCAATGGATGATGAATATCAGGACTAAAACAAAATCACAATTTGTCAGCGGCATAACGGACAAATAAAGAGTTACATTTCGTTGCATTTGTAGTACATCCCATCAAATGATGATTTTGTTTCGAGTACTGAAGAGATTTAGATTTCCCGTGTGAGTATACAAAGCACACCTATATGACCGGACTATGTTTTGTATGTTCGTCCTTCTTGACCAAACCCATATTTTTAATCTTCGTTTTACCAAAAAAAGGGACATTTATGTCTTAACCAGATTTAACCATTGCAATTAATGGAGAATTGAAAGAAAATTAAAATGAGGGGAAAAAAGACAAATAATGAAAAGAAAAAAATAAATAAATAACAAGCCACA
>JAVFBW010130564.1:974-13841 GCA_034783835.1 Mopalia ciliata
ACACAGACACTGCCCTCCTCCCCACACACACTCACACACAAACAAACACACCAGATATAACGAGATTGGGACTTTGGTCATCTACGGACGTGTCCTATCGAGAAGCATATGGTCGATTTCGACCACCACGCGCTGCGGGATCGACGACATCGAGCCGCTTGAGGTCGTGAGATCTTGGTCCGGCCTTTATAGCAATAAATATCCCGAGAGCCAGGATCTCGAACAGAACATTGGAGACGTACTCAACGTCAGCGTAAAAAAAGAAGAAGTGTCCATCGACATCATCCATCTCCAATAATCAACCCATGCACCGGCTAGCACTCCCTGCAGGGTATTATCCATGATAAGGCACTGGCCAATTTAAGGCATTGGACACGATGACAGCTCCACAACAAGCCTACCTCAACTGCTGCAAGCGACAGGTCGGTGGCGGTGGGTTAAACGCCTTCGGAGGGGATTTCTATGCGTGCCTATCAAACGTCGCACAACCGAAGCTGCAGAACAGCTTCTCAACTATGCCAAACGTCAAGGGTATAATCCAGGAAAGTGAACCCCGCAACTGGTCCACAACATGAACCAGCAAACCATCCACGGGCTATAAAAAGCCGGTCGACACGACCATGCGTCAGTCCAGAGCGAACACCCCGACAGATTCAACTCGATATCTTTATCTTAAAAGGCATGCCATTCTTACAAAAGCCAACGTGTAATGGGTTGGAGGTTAGTAATTTGTGGTCCCTGCGACCGACCCAGGGGAGTGTGGTGACGAATCGATGTGAAACATAGTCCCATTGTCAGCATTGCCAATGGCGGTCATGTGGAATTCCGCATTACCAACGCTGATAATGACACGTACCTGGAGTTTACCCCTGTGGGAGCTGGTGGGACTGGCCCTGCAGAATACTCCCTCGGCTTCCTCAGTCGATCGTAAGAATCGAGAAAAGAGGTTGCTTTCTGTTGCCCTGGTGTTCGCAGAGCTAAAGGGGAAAAGGGAAGCAGATTTGTTTGTGATGTTCTGTATTTGTGTCCGTCGTCATATAAGTGAAATACCCTTGAGTACGACGTTAAACACCAATCAAACAAACAAACAAACAAATTTATTTAAATATTTTGCTGGTCCTCTGACCATGTCCAAGTTGCTTCACAACCGTCATATTGTCTTATAAATACAGGAAGATTATTAATTGCATTAATTCTGTTTAAAAAGGTCTTTGTTTGTCACTTTCACCCTTACTTTCTAAAAGAGACACAAACAAAAATTTCATGCAAATTGCCAATTTATTTAAATATTTTTCTTCTCTGAAGTCCACAAATGCATTTCCAGCAATATAGGAAAGAGCAAGGTGTTCCCTTATTTGCTTTGCCTTATTTGGCTTGGGTAATAGACATGTAGTTTTAAATTCATGACTAAGGTATTAGCATTCACTGAATAGCCAATTCCAGGGAATGAGATTTTAAGGTTAAAAAGCATATTCAGTATTATATATGAGCCATGTGCTGTTTTCATCCTATTGCCATATTATGACGGGATTATGTCTGTTGGTCCATCCCTCTGTCTGTATAGAGGGTGTGAACAAGTTTAAAACAATACCCCTTTACACAGGGTTTTCAAATTTTGGAAACGCATTGGTCTTTCATTAAACTACCAGTCTATTTAAAATGGGTCATTCCAATCAAATTTCTTTTTTTCGTGGCAACATAATAATACATAATAATAATGCTATCCTCACTCCTTGATAGTTATATTTCTTCTTCTTTGTGTCCTTTTATTCCATTGGTAGAGTATTTTCAATGTGATTAAAGAGTCCCCCTCACCCCTTGTTAAACCTTGCTATAGAGGGTTGTCATTGGTTTAAATTTACAACAGTTAATGTGCGGAATTAGGAGTTATGCTTTGATTTCTGTCTTAAGTCTGGAGTCTCACAATTACATTCTTACCTCATGTGGTTTGGATCTAGTATTGGTGAAATCTTGAATAAGGTGTATTGCACAAAACCGCTTTTAATCATTTTATCAATTTTATAGATGTAAAATGTTTCTTGTATCGATATTTATTGCTCTAAAAAAATGTAACAGATTTAAGTTCCCATATTTGTTAATCTGATTTGTAAAGTAATCTTTTTTTTATGTTGTAGGTATCCATTATAAAAATATTCCAAACTTTTCTGCATTACCACCTGGATCTGGTAATCTTCTATGTAAGGCTATAGCCATTAACAGTGGTTATACATCCAGGGTTCTTGTAAGTTTTATCATTCCCACACTCTCTTTTTGGACAGGGTCAGATTTCTTGTTTGTTTGAATGAGGTTAACACTGTTCGAAATGGTTTTTCACTCATATGACCGGGTGACGGCCCATTAAGTGAATTAAATCCCCCTTGACTGGTGAAAACTGGTGTTCAAAGTGATGTTTGAAGATTGCCTGCAGCCGTGGTTTATTAAATAGTGTTTGTGCTTAGTAATATTACTTTGTGGTACCGGTGATGGTGTTTGAGTGGTTTTTTTTTTCCACCATCAGGTATATGAGTGAGTGACATGATGTGGCTCTTGCAATTCGGGGGTGTCATTAGGAGGCAACCTCCCAGTTTTCCTCTCCGTATTCGGCAAGGAACAGTGTGAAGTGGACAATTAGTCATCATATATGTGAAATGCCCTTGAGTTTAACACTGAATATACAACATTTATGATAATCCTGATATTTAAATCAAGTTATGGCCAATGTTACCTCTTATTACTATATTTACAAAGATAAGTATCTTGGGCCAATAACAGAACTCAGTTGAATAACTGACTGTAAACTTTAAACAGATTTTATGTACGTCCACATACATGTATTTAGTAAATAATGTTTAAGCTGGATAGGAACTCCAGTTACTTTTAAATATGAATGCCAATTATCAACATAGTTACTAGACTTATCAATATGTTATATTACCAAAGAGTGTTCTACTATAATCTGTTTGATTTTTCAGCCGCCAGAAGATGGGGGTTTACCCAGGCAGATTGGGAATAAAACCGAGTGCGGTCTGTTAGGGTTTATGCTTGATCTGGGTCAGGATTATGAAAGTATTCGTTCTGAAATGCCAGAGGAGAAACTTCATAAAGTCTACACATTTAATTCTGTTCGCAAGTCAATGAGCACAGTTATTCCCCTTGAAGACGGTCACTTCAGACTATTCACAAAAGGAGCTTCAGAAATTGTCCTCTCTAAGTAAGAAGTTGTTTGTTTCTTTAATTTTATTTGTAAGCAGATTGTTTTAGTGATTACTGACTGTTCTCTTAACCATTTTTTTGTTTCTACGAGTTGACCTTCACTTTCTGAGTACAGTGTAATATGAGCAGGCTCTTTCTTAATGTATTTTAAGTGTTCCCCCATATGCTTTCATATGTTAATCACCACATATTAATCAGCAAATAACTGCAGCCAACAGACTTAATTCACATGTTATACTTTTGATTCTTATGTATTTATTTTTTTCACATACTCATATCCTGTTGCGCTGTTGCTTTCAGAGCTAAGAGGCAACATGAAGCCGATCTGTAAGAGATGTATTCATATTATGTCCTGTGATTTTCCTGTATTTGTATATTTTAAGACCCCCATTTAAAGCTATTAACCGGGCCCTGTGGCTAAGGTCTAATTTCTTTGAAGAGTAGCAATACCATCTTTACTTAGAACTGGATGAAAATTAACTTTCCAACGTTATGGAGACGCCTCACATCTTGGTTGTGCTAGTGGTGAGTGCAGTCCCCTTCACCTATCAGGCTGGCAAGCCGCCATCGGAGTGAATTTACCTTAAGTACGGTGTTAAACCCTAATCAAACCAAACCATATTCTCATAAGCTGAACTACTGATGAATTAATTTATTGTGTGTTTTTATAGGTGTGATTATATGTATGGGGCTGATGGAGTCATTCATCCATTCTCTCTACAACAACAGGAAGATATGGTGGCTAATGTAATAGAACCTATGGCAGCTGATGGACTCCGAACAATCTGTATAGCCTATAAAAGCTTTGTACACGGTAAAGTTTCATGTTTTTTGTGGCATTTACAGTGATTTTTATTTTTTTATTTAGAGAAAGACAAATTTAGCTTGCAAAACAATATAATATATATATATCTATGAAAAAAACCTCTTAAATTAAATTATACTTATGCCTACTACCCAGTATCTTTACGAGCCTAGGTTAAGACATGAGTGTAATAACCTTGGCACAGTATAAACCTATATCGTTTTATCAGGGCCCAACAAAGGCATATAATCTTGTCCCATCTGGGGTTTCCCCTAAATCCACCGGCCAATGAAATAAGCTGATTCAACAACAATAGGTGTAAGGGAAAATAATGACTGAAAGCAGTGCTCGAAAAGAACTTATAAATATGATCAAGAGCATGGTTTCTGTTCACATTTTAAATAATATCCAAAAACATGGCGACGGTTTGAATCTTTTGTTGGAGTCTGAAGATGTTTGAAAAGAACTATGAAAACAAATACACCTGACTGTTGTGTGATAAAATGGTTGTATTCTGTATTAATAATCCAGAATTTGAGACTAGGCCAGAACACAGAAACCCCATGAAGTGTTGCATGGTATCTCCCTACCAGTCTATATATATATATATATATATAGAGAGAGAGATACCATGTGTTTGGATAATGACTATCCAGAGACCAAAGTATAAATCCTTGTGTAGGCAAACAGAAGTTTCTTTAACTACAATCAAAATATATATAACATATATATTAAATTAATAGAAACTGTTTGGTAATGATTTTACTATTGGGTATGTTTTGTGATTTCAGGTGAGAAGGCGTTAGATAGTGATGTCACATTCACGGAAGAACCTGACTGGGAAGATGAGGATAACATTGTGAAGGGGCTCACCTGTATCTGTGTCGTGGGAATTGAAGATCCTGTTAGACCAGAGGTATGTGTTTTCAAAGATAAAACGCCAAATGACTCAGACTAGTCAAATGTTCTCTCATTCAAGTCACACCATGTGGCTTGACAATCCGGGGTGGTGGTTTTTACAAAGTTTTCCATCGTAATAAGGCATGGAACAGTGTTAAGTAGGTAATCCGCCATCATAAAAGTGAAATACCCTTGAGTATGACTTTAAACCGCAATCAAACAAACTAACTCATTCAAGGTATGTTGGCTAGCATTAGACTGAGTTTGGAAGCAAACTATCTAGGGCCGGTTGCTCAAAGCGCTATTAAATGTAATCCCCTATTAGATTATGACACTTTGTACAAGGTCTATCTTTTATCCTGTGTTAGCGATTTAATCTGGTGTTAGCGATTTAATCTGGTGTTAGCGATTTAATCCTATGTTAGCGAT
Organism: Mopalia ciliata; assembly: GCA_034783835.1. Taxonomy (NCBI): domain Eukaryota; kingdom Metazoa; phylum Mollusca; class Polyplacophora; order Chitonida; family Mopaliidae; genus Mopalia; species Mopalia ciliata. The sequence continues at coordinate 6,322 of JAVFBW010130564.1, forward strand.
TTAATCTGGTGTAAGCGACTTATTGTGAGAATTCTGTTCTGGGCTAAGCTGGAACATGAATCGAACTGTTGGTCCTTTATATTATATTTATGTACTGTTTGTCTCATTGCACCAGGTTTTACAGCTTGTGCACTTTGTTTTCTATTTTGTTATTGTTTGTTTTTTGTGGTGCACTGGTTAGGGTTCAAATCCCTCAGTCAGCCTTGGGTATAGAGGCATGAGCCACATGAGAACTCTGACAATCACTGGGTTGGTTTTTACAAGGTTTCTTCTTTGTACCATTCCTAAGGGCAGTTTGTTTGAAGAGTAGCAATGCTGTCTTTGCTTAGCTCTGGAGGAACATTAACTTTCCAGCATTATGAAAATGCTTCACATCGCGGTTGTGCTACTGTCAATTATTGTTGGAATATATCTCCCTCATATAAGTGAAATACCCTTAAGCATGGCATAAAATACTAAAACATCAAGCTTCTTTGTTCCATTTTAAAGTAAGAAACAGTGAGAAATGAGTAATTCGCTGTCAAAGAAACAAAGCATGTTTGCGTGTAATGTTATTGTTTTTGCTGGTGGTATCAGTATCCAGTTATTTCAGCCATGCGCACATTTGACATCATCAACTATAGTATGGTATAATATTTCCAATCCAACAAATCATTAATAATAGGCACTCAGATTTAATTGATTAAAACCTTGAGGATTGTTTTTTCCTTGTGTTTTAGGTACCTGATGCTATTAAAAGATGCCAGCGTTCAGGTATCACCGTTCGTATGGTTACTGGAGACAATATAAACACTGCTAGGTCCATCGCCTCCAAGTGTGGAATTCTTAAACCTAGTGATTCATTTTTGGTGATGGAAGGCAAAGAATTTAACAGACTAGTTAGGGACCCTACAACAGGAGAGGTAATTTTATTTTAGGACAATAAAAAATGTGTACCTGTGTTGCAATTGATTATGTAGATACAAGGAATGGCTCATTAAAAAATTAATGAAAAACTTTTCTGAACAAAAATTGTTATTCAAATTTAAAAAGTTGCTGTTAGTTATGAAATTAGTTTTTAGAAAAATCCCAAAACATAAATTTGTTTTCTGGATTACAAGTTCTTTTCAAAAAATATTTTCATCAGATTTATGATCCAATATAAGAAAATTTAGGTGTTTAATCTATCTGTGGACAATCAAAAGTTGTGCTTTCTAAATGAATTAAAAGTGTCATCTGCTTACCAGACATGATTGGCAGGGTATGACTTAAGGCCCAGTCACGGTAAACGGTTTCATAGCTGGCAGCCCGTTTCACAAAATTGGTTGCCATGTGTCATTTTCTGTGGTTATTGTACATTAAAAACTGCCAAATATAAGAGCAGATGTTAATTTTGGGGTGTTTTTTAAGAATATACATGTATTGCAAATGAGAACTGAATGTAGCCATCACCATGTAGCAGTGCTTTCCAGGAAAAAGTCTGTTGGGTGATCTCTCTCTTTTAAAATGTTAAAAGTCACTCATCTGACATTACCATTGAGAGTCGTGTCTTTTACATGGGTGCTATTTTACAGGTTGACTGTACAGGGCCTTAGTTAGTAACAAGTATTTAAACTGTCTAAATAAGACTGAATTTCTTGGTATAAACAAGAAAAAGAAATTTTGTTAATAGTTTCATTAATGATTTTTTATTTATAATGGTATGAATAGTTTATCACTTACAGTTAAATTCAGTCACCCTTAAAAAGGGAGCAAAGAATTTAAACTTTTATTTTTACAAATTAATTCAATTTTATACAATACATATATAGGCCTACATGAATTGATAAACCTTTTTTTTTTTAACGCAAATTCAATGTTAATAATTGTAATGTGAATCTAATCATCTCATTTCAAAATTAACTTTTGCAGCTGCTTACAATTTGAGATCGCTATATCTAATGTATCTACCAATTTAGGGTCCAATTTTCATATATGTGTCTTGCGGCCGAAATTTCAACTACTCTTAAGTTCTGATTTCATACAATTGCCTTATGTTCTTTTTTTCTTGTGTCTACACGATTTAACATGGATTATAAGTAGAAAATTAGTAATAAGTTTACAATGGCGTTGTTGTTGTTAGGGAAATCAAAACCCAAATCGGAGTTGTGGCAACCTATAAGTATACCCAAACGATCGGTCCCGCTTAAGACATGGTCAAAATTTGTGGGCATTAAAAAGCTATTTTGTGGCAAGAACTGAATTATGCATCCCGTTCTAAGTTCTTCAATAAAAAGGTAATTTCACATTTTCTAGGTATCGCAAGAATTACTTGACCAAGTTTGGCCAGATCTCCGTGTACTGGCGAGGTCATCCCCACAGGATAAGTACACTCTTGTCAAGGGAATAATCGACAGTAAACTGTGCACTAACAGGGAAGTGGTGGCCGTCACTGGTGATGGAACCAACGATGGACCAGCCTTAAAGAAAGCCGATGTTGGATTTGCTATGGTTGGTATATATTTTTAAAAAATAGACATTTGAAACAAGAGTGGGCATGGCTGGGTTTTCCTAATCCATGATGTATAAATATAAATTGTAATTCAATAAGTTTATATTTATAATAAATTTTGGTCAATCAACCGTTCACAGGATCGAGTCGGCCAGTTGACCATAAGGTATTTGAGTGAGTCACATGTTGTGGCTCCAGCAATCGCGGGGTGATTTTTTTGATTTTCCTTCCAGTTTTCCGATGTAATTAGGCAAGGAGCAGTGCAAACCCCAATCAAAGAAACAAAAGCAGTGAATTTTGGAGAGCCAGCCATAAATGTTTGTCTTTTTCTTCCCTGGATGCAGTCAATTGCAGGGAGCTTTCTGCTGGTCTGTTGTGTGATTTGGTCCTATAAATGTTTTGTCATTGTTTGCTGTATACCTGAATCTAACATGGATATAAAACTTGTGCTACAGCAGATACTGACCTGCCTACCCAGTATTTTCTGGAGTATTTTGTACACATAATTTATGTAAAATTCACCCCTACACCATCAAGATACACACAGAAATTAATATTTTGGCCTATGCTGTAACATAAAAATACACAAAATCATGAGACAATGCTCCTGAACCACAAAGTTTTTACGCAAGAATTTATTTGGTCCACCTGTCCGCCTCTGGTATTTGAGTGTTTCGTATCATTTTGATCAAGCCATCATGATGATGGCTTCCATAAGGTTTCCTCCCTGTTTTCCACTGACTTATCTAGGTCATAGTGAGAAGTGGACACCCATATAAAACTAACAAATCGATTTCATTTTCAGGGTATTTCTGGTACAGATGTGGCCAAGGAAGCCTCCGATATCATTCTCACAGATGATAACTTTACGAGTATTGTAAAAGCTGTTATGTGGGGAAGGAATGTATATGACAGCATCGCTAAATTTCTCCAGTTTCAACTGACTGTCAATGTGGTAGCTGTTATTGTAGCTTTTCTTGGAGCCTGTGTTATTGAGGTATGTTATGCAGAATTTTCATATTTTATGCAATCAGTTCAATAAACTGTTACACCGGATCGAGTCTGCCTGTGAACCATCAGGTATATGAGCGAGTCACATGTTGTGGCTCCAGCAATTGTGGGGGAGGTTTTTACAAGGGTTTCCATCGTAATAAGGCTGTGTACAGTGTGAAGTGGAAAATCCGTAGTCATAAGTGAAATACCCTTGAGTACGACGTTAAACCCGATCAAACACACAATTTGTATGTGTATGAAAGTTTTTTCTTTCATTATTTAATGGCACTGGCTAAGGACAGTTTATTTGTATCATAGCAATATTGTCTTTAGCTTTCACTGGAGGAATAGTAAGTTTTTAACAGAGTAAATCACTTCACATTTAGGAGCGTCCAATGCAAATACTTTTGGAAAACACTGTCATTAGTGAAATATAGTGTTATACACTTATCAATCAGTTCCAATTTCATAATGTTAATATTCACATGTCCTCTACATGAGGAAAACCTGTATGGATATGAACTTTTTTTTATGTATTCAAGTTGATTTATCAACTGTTTGTACTACCAGAGTTACACTGGAGAAACAGGACTCATTTTGATCTCAACATTTTGGTGGTATGTTTTGCCATAAACAAGAGACACTCTCCAGATTATGAAAAAAATTACATGGTGACATTTTGAATATTTCATTATTGGGATCTATGGTACACTTATCATTGAAACCAAGAGAACTTCTTGTATAAATCATGCAAGTCCTAACTATTTTGCTTGTTGTGGCAGTCTAACAACATATAATTAAAAAAAAAAAAAAATATTCTGACAAATGGTGATGCTTTCAAACTGAAAAGTTCAACTTCTGCCCCTCAGACAAAATTTCTAAGTTTTTTAAATTTCTTCCAACAAAGTTAATTAATGGATGAATTTGAGGTGATTTAGGGTAAACCACTCAATAACCCTGGCAAATTGAATTTAAACCCAAAACTGATATTCACAGATTGAAGCATTGTTACAAAGGAATTTCTTGGTGACTTTATGAAATCTATACTAGTTTATCTACTGAAAACAGTCCTACAATAAAGTTTTTTTGATAAAAATCACTTACTTCACTAACATTTTTCAAGGTGAAAATATTCAATTTCAAAAGGAAAGAATATAATTTTTTATCCAAAATATTCCAACAAAAAAAATTTTTTAAATGTTTTTGTTTATACGAACAATATTCTAATGGGCTTGTAAGAAATTAGTTGATCTCAATGCCTGACATTATAGTTGAAATAAATAATTAATGCAAATTATAGGTAACCATTGTTTTGTTGTATTCAGGACAGTCCCTTAAAGGCTATACAGATGTTGTGGGTTAATCTGATAATGGACACGTTAGCTTCCTTGGCGCTGGCCACAGAGCTTCCTGGTGAAGAGCTTCTCCAGCGTAAACCTTACGGTCGAACCAAACCTCTTATCTCACGGACTATGATGAAGAACATATTGGGCCATTCTGTCTACCAAATGACCATCATTTTTACCTTACTATTTGCAGGTATGATGGAAAATTCGAATATTAATATGTTTTGTTGTGAAACATTCTGGGTAAAAGTTTTATATTTTGAAGACCTGAGGCATAGTGTTTAAAGACAGTATGGGAACGGTATTATATTTTAAAGATAGTATAGGTAATAGTATTATATTTTTAAGATATCAGTGAACGGTATTATATTTTGAAGAGTTTTATATTTTGAAGCCAGTATGGGAACAGTTATGTTTTGAAGACCGTTCGGAGAACTAATTATATTTTATAGACAGTATGGGGAGTAGTTTTATATTTTGAAGACAGTATGGGGAGTAGTTTTATATTTTGAAGACAGTATGGGGAGTAGTTTTATATTTTGAAGACAGTATGGGGACAGTATTCTATTTTGTAGACAGTATGGTGATTGAATACAGTATGGGAACAGTAATTTTATTTCACAGACATTTTGAGTAATAGTATTATATTTTGAAGATAGTATGGGGAATAATATTATATTTAAAAGCCATTTAAGAGAATATTATATTTTGAAGACATAGAAAAGTATTATATTTTACAGACAATATGGGGATAATGTTATATTTTGAAGACAGTATGAGAAATAACATTATACTTTGAAGAAATTATGCTACAATTGGCAATGTGTGACTTTATTTAACATGTTTGACAAAGCTCTACAGTTGGAAGACAGTGTGTGACTTTCTTATCTTTTGAAGACGTGTGACATTCCTATGTTATAAAGACAGTAGTATTTGACAGTTTTACTTTTTGAAGATGTGTGTGAAATTCCTATTTTAGAAAGACAGTAGTATTTGACAGTTTTACCTTTTGATTTTGATATTGAGCTCTTGTTTGAATACAGAATGTGTCACTGTATTCTTTTGAAAATATAATGTGATACATAGTTTGTCTTTTTAAGACAGCTTGTGTTATGGTATAGTCATTCTAATACAAACATTGTTATTTTGTTTTTCAGGTGCTTCTATATTTGATTTAGATGATGGACGGGCGATTAAGGCGCTTCATGCTCCTCCCACTGAACATTTCACTATGATCTTCAACACTTTTGTCATGATGACCCTCTTTAATGAGATTAATGCCCGTAAAATACACGGTCAGAGAAATGTATTTGAAGGTCTACAGCGTAACCCAATTTTCATTGGAATTTGGTTGGGAACAATGGTCGGACAGGTAAGTAATGTAGACTTCAATAAGTTATCAAGTTTCAGAAAACTTTATACTGTTCTGCTTCAAGTTTGTTCTGTTAAAATTATGAGCAATGCTTATAGATAAATTTAAACTGATTATCTTTGCCACTTTCATCAAGCCTTGATGGTGATTTAGTAGAATGTTTCCTGTCACTCTCTTACTAAAGGGACAACACATAATCTATTGATGCTGGCGTCTAACACTAAACTGTCACTCTTCATCTTATCAACTGTGTTAAGGAGTTGCTGTACACCTGGGATATTTTAAGAAAAACATTTTTTCTAAGCCCATAATCATGCAGAATACAGATTGAAAGAATATGTATTTCAATTAAGTTTGGAAAGCTTGGATACTCAGGATTACAAATATGGAAATTTAGTAGAGTCAGTAAAAAGTTCGGATCGTATTGCAAATGGAATTGACCTCAACAAAAAACCATACCCTCCAATATTGTGTAGCAATTCTGTCTTTACTTAGCACTACAGGATTGTTGGAGTACTCTGCTGTCATATGAGTTCAATTCCCTTAAACATGGCTTAAAACACCGATCAATCAATGAAATTCATTTTGAAACTTCATTTCTCTGAAGGCCTATGGGCATGGCTTAGTGGTTAGCGAGTGCGCTTTCTGAGCCTACATTGATGTACCATTCACAGAATCGAGTCTGTCTGTTGACCCTATGAGTGAGTCACAAGATGTTGCTCCGGCAATCGCTGGGGTGCTTTTACGAGGTTTCCTCGCCATTTTTTACCGTAATAAGGCAGGAACCGTGTGAAGTAGACAATCCGTCATATAAGTGAAATACCTTTGAGTACGAAGTTAAACCCCAATCAAACATTTCTCAGAATGTAATGACTAAAAAGCTGAATGAAGTAGTTAATATAGTAGTGCAATTGATCAATTCTAAGCGTTAAAGCTTTCAATGGGAATTAAATTTCTCAATTTTGCCCTATTCTTTTGTTCAGATTGTCATTGTTCAAATTGGAGGATTGCCATTCAGTACAAAGGGACTTTCTGCAGCCCAATGGCTTTGGTGTCTCTTTTTCGGAGTGGGCGCACTTCTTTGGGGACAGGTTAGTATGTTTAATCGAATACACAGTTTTATTTGGTGAAATGACACATCGGATGCCAGTGGTTTTCTGTATTAATTTTTTAAGTAAACTGTCGATGTTAAATTTGTATTCACTTACGTGTGATTTTTGTTTGTGTAATTTTTGTTTTCATATGTACACAACCATTAAAGTAAACCGGAGTGAAAAGTGGACAAACCGTCGTCCTATAAGTGACATACCCTTGTGAACGATGTTAAACACTCAAATGA
>JAVFBW010130575.1:0-13504 GCA_034783835.1 Mopalia ciliata
TCTAGTCTAGCCATTCTTTGTTTCGTACATATACATGGTTGTGTCTTTTACCCATTAGGCTAGCACGCAATGTCGAAGTGTGGCAAAAACACCCTATCAAACGATTATTTCTTAATTATTATACGACATCAGAACTAAGTGATTGTAAATGATTTGTATTTTATTGTAGATAATTTGTGCGCCGTAATGTGTATTAATTAAACGTCGTATTCTGGTGTAGTGCCAATGTTATTTCACAGCTATTAAGTTCAACAAGGCTGGAGATGACGATGTGTAAAATGAGTTTAAAAACTGATATATAGAATAAGCTGGCCTTCCAGGAACTTAATACTATCTCCATGTTAGTCGCCCTGCAAGTAAGATCTGTACATATTTACTTTTGTTCTGATCTCGCTTGGCTATGACACACCAACCGAAAATGTATAAATACTTTGACTTTTCTTTGTTGATCAAGAACATTGTATTTGCCTACACCACACATTACGCTTGCACTTGAAGCAGAGTAGAAAGAGGTTTATATTCTCTACTGCCATGCCTGGTAATTAAACGTTTTTGTTCGGAAAATATTGATTTAGAATAAGATTTCCGTCTATTTTAGGACTTAGTTCGCAAAGTTTTAATGCCTATGTGAGATGCGTCTGTGAGAGTGGTTATTTACTTGATTTCCCATCGTATGTACTTTAAGCAAAGTAAGAAGTGGACAATCCGTCGACATATAAGTGGATATCCTTGAGTACGATTGAAGCGGAAATCAAACAAAAAACATATACCTGATAACAGTATCATAGTAAGGCGGACAAATTGTTGATTCGAATTTTTCGCGGCGAAAATAAAAAGGACTGATTTCATGTTTCCCAAAGTACCCGCTTTATGAAAGTCAATATAATCGTCCACATTGATTATAGTTGTTGAGTCATACTAACTCAGAATTAACCTTTACGTATATAACGGACATGTATGTTTGGATAACGGGATCACCTTTTACTAGGTTTCCTTATTTTCATCCTCCACCCGCTTTGCTAAGTGTTTTACTTCTATCAATCAATCTAACAACAACCTTTACCAAATACTTTCTCGGCATTAGGAACTTTAAAGTAAGATAGCCAATGTGTTATACAGATGGGTAGAAAATTATTGTACTTTAGAATGGAGCCAACTAGCTGGCTAAAGGCAGCATATTCAAAGCCTATTCGTACTGTCTGGTCGAGCAGAGGAAAACTCCTCTCCTCAAGTTTTGTTAATTGACCGTACTGACCATTTAGCTGAAAAACATTGTTAAACAAAATATTGTTTTTTGTGTCAAAATGTCGAACTTGTTAATGATGAACGGAGGGTTAATATGTATCATCTATAAATTTGTTTGTGTCTTTTAGAAAGGGAAGATTAACAGTATTTTCGTTATTTCTGGGATAACGCTTTCTTAGTTTGAACAGATTCTAGTTCCAAAACATTTTACAGGTTGAATTTTCGATTTCCGGACGTGTTTCATTCAACCTGCACAATTTTCTGAACTAGAATCTGTTCAAACTATCGCAAAATAACGGCATCATCTTTTAGAACCCTAGAGGAACTACAATGCTACTATAAAACCGAGATCAAGTTGTATTACTTATTACTCATTCCTTTAAGCCCTCACATATTCGTGTCCCAGAAAATGAGCTGGGTATTCAGAGGTCCTCTAGAAATTAAGTGACCCGGACATCAAATTTATGGAACGAAAGTATTTCAAAAGTTCTGAACCGGGGTAAATGAAAATCACACAGGAAACAGACATTGCTACACACAGCTTTATTGACATTTCTGTAAACCTCGTGTGTCCCGGAAATTTGTTTATAGACATTCACAATAAACATCATCATAATTGTTAAGATTTGTGTTTGGAAATTCATCAATCTCGGATTCTAAAGCGACGTTAATTAATTATATTTGACCGATATGTACTGCTGTGTGAAAACGAGATTATTTTTATGCTCTGAAACTGATACACTTGTTCATATGTCTGTAGTGATGGATATTTTTTGTTAAGTCTTTAAATTTATGGGTCTGTCCTTGGAGAAATTAACAGTGTTTTGTTGGTTAATTGCTGACTAACTAAGCATTTGTACACCATTTGGCTTCTTGTCAAAAGTCAGATATTGGCTTGTTTGTTTGTTTGATTGGTGTTTAACGTCGTACTCTCAGATATTGGCCCATTATCGAATACGTTTTGTTTAGTTCGTTGGCTTGTTACGCGATGAAAATCGTACTACAACTTTTCGTAACAAAATGTTTTAGCCGCGAGGAAGCACGATATGCTAAATTGCATGAATGATGACTGTGCTTCCAGACATTTACGTACTCAGCGTAATTGAGAACAGGTATCTTGGAAAGGAGATTTCCACTGATTTATTTTCCATAGTCTACATAGCCTTTTGCAACCCAGACGGAAGAGTCACATGACTTCTTCTCTCTGCCAACTGGAATATGCTACCCGGTGGTGTAGTACTGTATATTATGTATCACTGATTGATATGGTATTTGAAATGATAATATCTATAGCCAATATGAACGGTAATTTCAGATGATATATCCCAATTGGCAGTGGATAAACAAGGGCTCAAGTGAGTCACTATATATTGGATATCGAGTTTGAATATAATCCACCAGGGGACAGCATGTTTAAACTTTAATACACCAAACAAAATTCTTTCAAACATCTTGTAAAGTGGAACACTCATACTAACTAAATTTCATTTGCATTCTATAAGCAGACTTCAAGTTAATATCATGAATCAAAAAGTGACAACAGATTTAAATTTTACATGTTACAACACACAAGATCCAACACGACATTTTGTCAAATGGAATATCTAAGCTATGTCAAATTAATATACCACAACAAAATTTGGACTGCATTTAAATGGCGCCACCTTAAGTCCGACATACGCCAAAACTTTTCCCAAGGGACTTCTTGTCACATGGAACAATCTTTTAAAGTGTGACTCGAATTTCACCAAAAGTTTTTAAGTAAACATACATAAACCAGATTTAATCTTTGCCACCAGGTGGCGCCACCTGTATATCGACACACACAGAAATCAATCCCAAGTGACGTCTTGTCACATGGAACACTCATACTAAGATTGATTCGAATTCCACAAGACGTTTCAAATTGAAAAACGTTAACGAACTTTAGACTGCCACCAGGTGGAGCCACCTAAAGTTCGATATATGCTAAAACTATTACCTTAGTTTTCCTCCCAGAATTATTCTGTTCATTGACCTGTAATTAGGATTCAGTCCAGTTGGTCGACCATTTGGTGGATGAGCAAATATAATTATTACTTTGATAGTCACTCTACAGACGTTATTATCTGTACTAGTCTACACTCTGTTTGATGGATTCATTAATTTCTTAGCATGATGGGTATTGCTCCTGACAGATGTACAACGAATGTTCTGCTATGTACTTTTAGACACTCCTTTTATTCAAGTGTATCCATGAGTAGATTGACAAATTGCAACTTCACTTTATTGTTTTGTTTTGATTAGGCTTGTAGAAAACAGGATGAGACGGCGTAGAATCTACTCCATGTACTGGACAATCCCAGACAATATATTCCCATTATTCTGCCGACATTGTGATTATTAATCGTCTCTGAAAGCTTTACAAGATTTTACCACAAAACAAATCCATTCACAAACTTCCGTTTTATTGTTTTCATAACAGAGATGTAAAAGACATATTTACAATAAAGTCGTTGAATAGAATCTTATATGCACTGTGTATTGATGCCATAGCGACAGTATCGCAATTTGATACGGGCCAATTATGTTGTCTACTCTGTATTTGTCGTCCATAGAGGACAGTAGACATAACCCTATTTCCATTGATATTACAAAGACCGCCATTGTAATTTAGATAATCGGTGTTTATATATTACTATAATAGACTGGGACAGCGTATTCTGAGGAAGGGTCAGGATTATATCACAGCAAGCAAATTAAAAGTGGGTGGAGATAATATCGTGCAAATTGAGCTTTTGTATAGACTGATACATAAATAGACTGTCTATCCTCAAACTTATTTATTCCCCCAGGGATTGTCCTGCATATTGTCATAGCTAGTTGTTATTTTCGGGAAACACATTCCTTTTATCCGTTTGTCTGGCAAAAAAACCCTCAAACACGGCGCACAAAGAAATTAAATAACTTAATATGTATGATAAACTAATATATTTGAGTGGCATTTATATCCGCTTCGAGAAAGATTTTCTTGTCTACTGCAAAAAAAGCAGCCTTGAAATAAAACTTTTTATTCTAAGAGTCCAGGCTAAGGTTTAATGACGGTCATCCACTTTAATGGAAACGTCGGGGTAAATGAGAGGATGGCGGGGAACTTACATGTAAGGTAAGTAAGTAAAGCAGCTACCAGCCAAGCAAACAAGAGACATTGCCACGCACTTATTGGACATTAGGAACTTTGTAGAAAGGGCTTCTAATACAACTACCAATGTAGGTCATCAGCCCATTTGGACTTCACACGGATATAGTATTTTAGTGTTCAAGGTGAACGACTGTTTAACATTAGTAGATTGATGCAATAATTCAGATTAAATTCATCTCAAAGCCATTCAAACCCTCTCCCTAAGACTGTAAGACATATTGCGTTTACTAAACACTGGCGCAACATACTTTTGACTTCACATTTTATGGTTGATTTATTATTGCGGCTTTTTAATATTGGAAAACACAGTCATAAAAAAGTAAAAAAAACCTGACCAAACGATAAATATAAATATTGTTCGTCTGGAATCAGACATAAGTCATACCAACCGGCTTACAAAATCTGAATAGCGTTAATAATAATTAAATATTGTAGAATTCCAATATAAAGGATCTCCGTCAGATGGACAGCAAACGCGTCTTAATAAAATAACCACTTTTCGCTAGATTCCATATGCTTAGACAAATAATAGTTCAGAAAATGTCGCCATCACCGGACACGAAGTCCCAAACGGTAAATGCAGACCTTCTTCGCCACTAGCAAAATCGGTCATCCATAAGTCAATGATCAAAATTCTGATAAGGATTCGTTTTGCTGGAGAAAGATGTGTTCCTTCTGTCCACTTTATTAGTGCGTCTGAAATGACGAACTGTATGGCTTATCTGTATTGTGATATACAAGGGACATGGTATGGTTGTACATAACGTACCACGTCCACTCCATTCTGCTTTGGTAAATCATAAAGTGATGACCAAAATGGCTACGTGGTCTTGAAATATCCCTGTTAAAGCTGACTGTCTCAACGGTATAAATGGATACATGAATGTAAACATATATTATAATAAATTCGTTGAACCTATAACGTACTTTGTTTTGTCTGTAATATCACTCTAGACATTGGATATACTTCGAGTAATTGAAGATTCAAAACAATAAAATACAACAATGCATATTAAGTACGGCATCCTGGATCATAAAACATCTTATCTGTCGACTTTCTGTTGATAATGCTATAATTTTATTACATAAAATTTGTTTTAAAAAAGTATATTAATATATGCCATATCGGCAAACTAAAACCAATCAACTCCATACTTAAATTATACTCTACTTATAATTTTTTTTAATACACCATTGAAATAAACTTTTCTTACTAGGGTAGTAAAATTAAGAAAATCTGTTATTAAGCACAAAAGCACAATGCCATTGTTATTATTTAAATTGACCATAAATATAATAGTTAGAATTACAGTAGTTCAATTATAGAAAGATTTATCGATTTTAATGAATCAACATCCCTTTGTGGACGTATTTAATAGCTACAAACAATTTTTGTTTTTGTTTTGTCTTGTTTTTTTGTTTTAGGTACATGACAACAAGCGCCTCCCGTATCGAGAATCAAGACAAACGCCGTACATTTATCTGTAAAATCGTCCAACCCAGTTCTCCTTGAGGTAACTTTGTGGATTGGTCGCCCATTAATTAGAGTCAACGCATATTAACACCCACCAATTACACGCTAAGAACAAATAGGAGTGAGTAGTCTGGGGAATCCGTCATTCATTACAGAGAAATTGGCTAATTTAGTTTGTCTGTGGGGATGAGGATCCCTAAATAACTCTACAGCAATCGATATACTGGCTACCAGTTTGATTTTATTGATCCGTGTTGAACACCCCGCTAAAGTGTTAAAATTATCAAAATTAAGTACACGGCTGTTCTAAATATATACCATACTTTCCCAATTCCAAAAATGATATAATATATATATATATTCGGTCCTCAGTAAGCCTTTGAAGCTAAGTTGGTCAAAGCGTTGTATCTGCTAGCCAGATATCCGAATTTAAATCCTGAAAGACGGAAGCAATTTGTTTTTCTCTACCACAAAAAAGAATATGTATTTGTTGGAATATTAGATGACCGCCTGCACCTGCTATTAACCATAAACAATTCTGACAAAATGAATGATACATAGGGCTGTATTAAACATGCTAGGCAACAGTCAGCTAATAAAATTTAAAGTTTTGCAATATAAAATCTATACGTTTTCGGGGACTTTTCTGTATATTAATTGATGTTTGCCTACGATTAGGATTGTGGCCTTAGTGTACTGGCAATTAGACGGATTTATTTGAAGTGGTCACGCTATAACAGTCAGATCTCTCTTTTTCATGTTCCGCAGAATTGACAGTTTAACACCATTATTTTCGTTATTTTGGAATAACACTTTCTTAGTTAGAACATATACCTGTTCAGAAAATTGTGGAAGTTGAAACCCGTCCGGGAATCGAACCCACGACCCTCAGAGGCACCGAATCGCCAGCAGTAAATGCAGGCTACCTAGACCACTCGGCCACCCGGCCTTCTATAGTGTTATTCCAAAATAACGAAAATACTGTTAATCTTCACTTTCTAAAAGACACAAAAATTATTCAGTTTAACACCATGTATAATGTTAGCATTATAAGCCTTATAAAATGTACATTCACAGATCAATGTAAAAGCAAGTTGTGTTTATTAGAAATAACCGTTATGCAGGTTAACAATTTTGTATTTCACACAGATTCAAACAGATACTACCTTTGTGCTTTGTGCTAATAACAGTCACGATGTCCAGTACGCTATTGTATACGGTTTTGAATGCACCGCCAAGGTTATTGAACGTTTCCCTTGGCTCTACAACCAGACATACCGTTATAGTGTGGATTTTTTTTTTACATACAATACCACAACATTATAAGCATATCGTATTGTAGCTCGTAGGGATTTTTTATTTTTATTTTTATTTTTTCGATTTTTTCCTTGAAAAGATGTGTCGCCACATCTCGAACGCAAATGTAATGCACACTGAGATGTGGACGTTTAGAGGTCATATAAGTGAAATACACTTGAGTATAACTTTGAACAAACAACACCATAAAAGGGCGATTTACTACTGTTTTGTCTCTAAATATAGTTTTGTGTAGTTTAAAAATAAGTGATGGCCGCCACCTTACGGCACCGTAATTTTGGGATAAAATTCCGAGGTGCGAGCAATTAGGTTGCTCGATTTTACGTTGTGCACTTGGAGGTTTACATAAAACTAGTTCCGCAGTGCTAAAGTCTTAAGTAAAGCGAGGCCTTGAATATAAATATGTGAAATTAGAAATTAACAAGACAGAATTTAGCAACAATACATAGACGACACCATTCAATTCCAACGTCTGATAAGTAACTTTTATTTCACATCAAACTTTAAAAAAAATAAAAACCTTTTCATTATTTATAATAATTATAACGATTGCTTTTAAATTTCAGTATACGCAATTATCTGGTTGTTTCCTGGAATATCTATAGCTATTCCATACTCCAAATTGGACTGCAGTGACGGTGCTCACAAATATAAACTTCTAAAAACATTTTATAATCGGAGCTTGTTTTTGCCTTTAAATGATAATTCTTATATAAAATTCCTATAGTTATTGATAAAACAACGATTTGTGTAGGTAATATATTATTGTCTTTACAGCCTTAGTTTGACATAAAATACATGTATGTCATGTAGCATATTTAAAATCAAATCAGGTATGTTATTTAGATCATATGATACAAATTAGGTTGGAAACACATCACCATACAACTGTTCCTTATCATCCTTAGGTACTTCTCCGTCACAAAAAAAAAAATCATAGAATACTTGTTCATAAAAATAGACAGTAAGCTTTTGGGTTTGAGTGTTCGTATTATTTTCTATTAAAACGTACTTGGGTTTCTTATATTGTACATTTCCATTTATGCACATTTTATTTTTTCCTTTGGGAAAATAGGATATAAATTATTCAACAAGGGGAATAAGAAATAACGGATAACTGAGTTATTGTGTTCTATAAACATCGTCCGATGTATTGTTCTATCTTTTTGGCTATGTAAAAAATGGTTCTCTTTTTAAGTTACATATATGCACTTTAATCATACATCTCATAACATCTTGGATCTCAATACTGGTATGTTTGCAGGCCTCTTTTTATATCCAGGTTTTGATTTTGCCTATTTGTTTTATCAACATGTATAGTATACAATTTCAGAACCGAAACAAACAATTGAGTGTAGCCTAAGGTATGCCTTTCGTTGTTGTACCAGAAAATATAACTTAGTTATGTATAAACCAAAGCATTGTTTGCGAAAGGGATTTCATTCCAGGCTTACGTGTTACAATATATATGGATAATGTGCAGGAGTTAGTAAGTCCCATCTGGCAAGTCCTTACAGTGTGTCGCTTCCTTATAGTTCAGTCGTGAACAGGAATAACGTCCGACCGAAAAAACATGGCTGTTCTTTTAATAAGTTACACTAAACCAAAAAAGATTTAAAACTAAATTTATATTAATGACATTTGTGTCTTTTAGAAAGTGAAGGTTAACAATATTTTTTTTTATTTTGGGATAACGCTTTCTTTGTTTGAACAGATTCTAGTTCAGAAAATTGTGCAGCTAGAAACCCGTCCGGAAATCGACCCCACAGAGTTAGGCACCGAATCGCCAGCAGTAAATGCCGGCCACCTAAACCATTCAGCCACCCGGCCTTCTATTATAGAGTACGTTCAGCTCATAAAGCTTAAAGAACATGCATAAAGTTTAACGACATGTACAAGACATTTCGTTTACAACCCATACACGTACTTTGTACAGGAAAAGTAATTTCACATAAAAAGCAAGACTGACTCACACCGCTTTCTGAATCATTATCCTTGACAGTTGATTGGCGATTATTTTGACCTCATGTAAGGCCATAAATGACATTGGTGTTCTTGTAATAAGTAATACAGTACAGTACAAGCACAAAAAGATTTAAAGGATAATTTTTATATATTGTGAAAAAAATGGGTTGATACTTTATTCTCTCTTTAACTGGTGTACAGTTTGCAACACTCATTTCGTTCAAGCAATTGTTTCACTCACTTTTTTTAAAAAATCCACGGTGTTAATTTAGGTTGACAGAACGAAAATGAACTTGTGTTCATTTTCAGAGAGAACTGCATGAATCATAGCCAACAACATTTTGATCACTTTCGTTAATTTAGATAGTAAAGACTATCATGTAGTACATGTAAACATTTATGATGTCAATTAAAGGTTATGTTTATTATTTGGATAGGGTTATTTGATGGTAATGACATATTTCCGTGTTAGGTTTGGCTTTTAAAACAATTTAAGTGCTAACCCTAACCCAGAACAGAACTGAACCTTGACAGTCGCGACATAATATGGCATTATTGACGTTTGAATGTGAACACGGCTGTGTGTTGGCTTACTTTGATCAGCGTTCTCGTTGTTAAGGTGTGTTTAATAATTCATGAATATGGGAATCTGAGGAGATATAAACTAATTACACTTGACCTAAATGTGCCACTGTGTGAAAACAAGTTCTTTTGATCTATTGATTCTCTGAATTCGTTCTGATACAATTGTTCACATTAAGGCTATTTCATGTTACCATTATACTTTGTGAAAATCGTTCTCAATCGACTACTGAACGTAATCCTTACTCACAACAGGAACAGTTTTATTGGTCTCCTGTTCTTTGTAGGACAGAATATTTTCGTAAAACCTTTTTTCTTTCTTTAAAGTCACTGGAATTTTGTGACCAATGTTTTCAAAAGTTTAACAAGTACCCCCTCTCTTGAGCGGGTGGTTGGAGGGAGCTTCGTGTAGTCCAGATGATCTCAGTTAAAGGGAAACAGGAAGCCGATCTATTTGTCGTGTCTGTATTGCGTCCTGTTATTGCCCCGTCTTGTGTGTTTTTTCTTTTTTTTTTTTTGTTTTGTTGGCATTTGTGTCGAAGGCTTTTTTCCTCCACACATTGGTCTGGCACGTCATCATATACGTGAAATATCCTTGATTACGACGTTGAACCCCATTGAAACACAAAATCAAACACTCTGTGGAAAAAATGAGGTATTCGTAATTAACACTCCGCGGAAGAAATCAATAATTCGTTAATAGTAGTGGGTTGGCTTTCGTAGTAGTGCTAGGTCCGAATGTATAACTCTGTGCTGACTTCTAAACGGACGCAACACGGTAAATGATGACCGTCGTACTCAAGGGTTATTTCACTTATCTGACGATGAATACAACTATAGAACATCACAAACAAATCTGCTCCCCGTTACCCTTCAGCTCTGTGGACACCAGGGCAACAGAAAGCAACCTCTTTTCTCGCCTCTTACGATCGACCGAGGAAGCCGAGGGAGTGTTCTGCAGCCCTATGGCCCACCCGCTCCCTCACGGGGCCAAAAGCTTGGAGAAACACATGAAAAATAGAGAAGAATCGTTGACATCACTTACCGATGATGCTGAAAGGATCCACAACAGCTGTAACACAGAGATCCGCAAAGGCTAAGTTTAGTATAAATATATTTCCCATCGTCCGGAGAGCCTATCAAAAAAACATAATAAATATTAT
Organism: Mopalia ciliata; assembly: GCA_034783835.1. NCBI lineage: Eukaryota > Metazoa > Mollusca > Polyplacophora > Chitonida > Mopaliidae > Mopalia > Mopalia ciliata. The sequence continues at coordinate 10,928 of JAVFBW010130575.1, forward strand.
TAATACGAAAGGCTTTCATAATGATGCAAAATATTAACGATTCGCTGAATAACACATACTTAATATTATACACTTGAATCATGCACGATAAATACTTTCAATATACTAATATAGAAATATTTTAACTATTTTGAGTACGACAAAAAATATGGTAGGAATAGGTTTACTCAAAGGTAGTCTATTATTTCGTTTGCTATGTTTTCTTTAGTACACAAAATACGTTATACGAGCTATATGTTTTAGGACGAGATCAACTGTTCGCTGTCTCACATGCCATCGTGGCTTTCAGAGGTGGGTAATATCAACATGTTTATACAGAGTTGTCTGCCTTCGCCCACCTTCCGACCGTCTGGTTTATCACTTAGTCATACGATGTGGCACTGGCAATTGGTGGATGGTTGAAGAGGTTTCCTGTCCGGATTTCACAATATTTAGGCAACCGTCAGAGTGAAATGGTCATTCCGTTGTCATATAAGTGAAATGCAAATGAGTACGAATTTAATCAAACAATCAAACAAAACAATCAAGCGATGTAATATGAATTCAAATATATTTGTAAAAAAGTATATATTTTTATTGCGGAGAATTATATAGATACAGGAATAGCGGCTGCTATCGATTAATGCATTATTCAAAGAATCAATCAGCAAATCAATCAATGAAAATTGAAAAATCATAGAATTAATACATGACTACAATCTGTCTTAATATTTCGACTATTTAGACGTTTCCACTAATCCCATCAGTACATGTATATAACCTTGTTTCAATTTAGCCTCTTTGAATCGTCAGTTGTTGATCTATAATGTATAGAAATATTAAATGTATATTAAACACTAAATTTATTGAGTTATAAATTAATTGGAAAGCATTAATCCCCATGACATCAAAGACAATCTTAATGGAAGCAATTGATTTTATAAGTGTGCAGCAGTTTTAACAAGAACGTCTTCATTAATTGAGGATAATTGATGGTCAATGAAATGCAAAGGAAGACATTTCTCGAGAGAACTCATATGGAGTTCGTCATTTTATCTATATGGCTATGTCTACTCTTCAATATAACACAATTGCTCGATGAACTGATAATTTGTGCGGGCTCGATTAGATTGATATACGTGGGTAAAAATGGACCAAACTGCTAAAACATTAAACTGTTAATATTTCAAATATATATCCATATCGACATTATTGCTTTTTCGTCTTTGACGTCAATAATGGCACATTGACAATTGACTGAAATAAAATGAAATTATTATTATTATCGCATAGACTATGGTATCATTCCATTTGTTTGATTTCAGTCCAATATGGACACATAAGGCCTATATATATATCTTGAAACATTTTGGAGATACAAAACAGTCTCTTAGGACAACGTTTTAATTTGCCGTAAAAAGTGAAATTGTATAGATTGTAACTGACAATCAGATCATATAAAAGATGTTGGGTAAATTGTCATTAAAAAACCCCTGTTTTTGTGGACATATATTAAACATTCTTTCGATAAGAATTTGAATATTTACGAAATGTTCATCGAGAAGGGTAGTTTCTGTGTTTTAAAAGAGCACTTATATTGATAAAATTACTGGAAATGTAGTAATATGAGGCGTGCTCCTTGTTAACGTTACCACATGTCCATTTAACAAACTTTTTCCAGTTTGTCTGTATACGTTTTTTTGGCAAGGTGTCTATACAGGTTAAGCGAAGTTGGAGGGCCAATAAATCTGAAATGAGTTGATGACCTTATTTATATTTCCACGGCATGGTTTAATGAACGGAGCAGCTTTGCAGTTATAAGTGGTTTCAGATAATTCACTTCATATCCCAAATCACTTCAGTGTTGGCACATTGTTTTTAATGAGAAAATATAAAGCTGCTGTTTTCTTATTTGCCCATAATAAACAGTGCAATGTCCAATGTTTAGGTACCTATAGCCGATAGCGCCATGCTCAAAGTTTTAGATTCGATGGGCATGTGCTTAAAGAGATAACCCCGGCTGAAATAACTCATATATCTCTTGAAAGTTTACCATTAAATATAAGTAAATATGGCATCGACTTATCGTTTCTTCATTTTATAAAATCGCTGGGGGTTACAGGTATGTACCTTACAGCGACCACTGATAACTGACATTTTGGGCGTGGCCAGCCCTGCCTATGACGTCACGCGACTAACACTATTCCGTGTTACAGGTTAATAACATGTGTGAGCCAATGAACTATATAGGTTATTAACTGTCAAAAGTTTAAATAGTCGACTTTACAGGTCTCATGACGTAGGCACCTTTTTTGAAAAGAAATATATTTGATTGGAAAATAATTGTGGAGCTCTTCCGTTTAATGATAAAAGCACCTATAGACATGGCCGCGTGGATACATTTGACTGTAGTTTGTGCATTACCCAATATTTAGGATGCAATTATATGTACCTATATGCATTTTACTGCAGCCTGGAGTTTCACTCTAACCCTGTGCTAACCGTGTTCTACACAAATTATAACAATTTATTGTAGTCACACAGCTGTGACTAGGCCTCAATATATACTCATCTTAATCAGAGCTTAGATATACCATG
>JAVFBW010130586.1:0-13838 GCA_034783835.1 Mopalia ciliata
AAATGACTCAATTAAAGACGAACAGACAGACAGACAGGAACCAAAATGTTACCTGCAAAACTAGACCATGTAGGGAATCTGTGAATACAATATTAATGTGATTGGAGCAGCAGTTTCTGAGATATAGTGATAACAAGAATTGTTATAGGACGGACGGACGGAGCGACCACAGAGAGTGATGAGAATAGTCACTCTGACTGTGGGCTAAAAAAGTCAGATACATATTGTTCAGGGGCTGTTTTGCCGACTCCTGTCACAGAAGAATAGTATTTTAAAACAAAGCCACTTTTACAATGACACAAATAATATATTTTTATTATAGAGAAAGACAACTTGGTTTTCTTTCACAAATCTCAGTTAGAAATTTCTCCAAATTATAGTTTACCAATCATGGATACAATTGTTAGCTGTCTTCTTTGACGTACAGATCCATGACATATTGTTCAAATGTCATTCGCCTGTGAGCATTTTTGGTAATTATCAGTCATCAGAAACTATTCATTCCACAGGATAACAGGATAACTGGCAGGACATCATGAGGCTCGTAAGGGGAATTTCACATTTCCTTTCCGATTGCAGGACATTGGTGGATCATTTTGCCTCCCTCCGCTGTCAGCCTTTTAATAACTCTCGGAATAGTCCGGATAAATAATCCTTGTAAACATTTCCGTTGAGCGGTGTAAATGGACTGCGCCTCGGGATAAATGCCTGGTCTCTGGGAATAAAAAAAGAATTGTTGACCTACTCTTTCATTTTTTTTAACAATTCGCGACCTTAGAATTACAGGGTTCTAACTAACATTTTGGTAAAAAAATGAGTTTGATAGTGGATAATATTGGGATAACAAAGGTCTATCTACTAACAGGAGAGTATCAAAGTTGCAAGTTGCAAAGCTCCAATTCACTAGTGGGCACTTTCTTCAAAATAACAGGGTTCTATCTGCGACATTCCATCAATGAAGCTTAGGCTTAGCTAGAAAGGAAGTTTTTAGAGGACCAATAAGATTTCAGCTTATATTTCAGTTAGGTGAGCGAGCTTTTCTCAAAAAGACCAAAATGTTAGTAAGAACCCTGTCATTCGATTAAAAGGTCGCGAATTGTATAATATATTCATAATCCGTTTTAATCCAAAAATTACTTTTTTTGTTTCTGTTATTCAAATGATTGAAACTGCGGTGGTACGGGCTAACTGATTGTCTCATAACCATTTCGTGCGAATAATTCATAGATAACACAGTGCATTGAATCTGTTTACAGTGGAATGTACTAGTGCTACTGGCGGGTTTTGGATATCTGCTCGTGCTTGAGGCCAAGGAAATCCAAGACAAAAACTTCCCTCTGTCGGAAATCCACAGCGTTGTGCATTTTGTCCAGGTGCTGACAAATATATGGACTAACACGGCTCATATCAATTTGTGATGTTTTTTTTTTTGTATGAATAAGAATACCACAAGGGGAAAACCAAAGAGGTCAGGATACTTAATTTTTGGAGAAACTGAAAAACAAAGTTCCAAGACTTTGTTGGACTGTTTAATAACTGTCACATAGGTTGATTTTCCAGTACAAGGAAGAATAATCATTGGCACTTCAAATTAAGCATGTAGCATTGGCCGAGCCTCTGTGTTATTTAATTTGAGAGCAAAGAACGAGGCAATGTTGAAAACTGACATCACTGGTTATTCCCTTGTTTCTTTAGTTGTCATACATTATTAGCATTTTAAGCGGATTACATTTGCAAGGAGAACCATACATCTTTTTATTCTCCCACTTCCTCTCGTTATATTTACTTTCTCTATCGGTTAAGTACTAGTATGAGAGGAAACCATAAGTTTTTAACTATTGTCTTATGTAATCAACCTGAAATTGATAAAAGTAACATATCTAGTTTTCCCTTGTGGTCTTCATACGCAAACTGAACCTCTCACCCCCACCTAAAGTTCTCCTGAGTGCAATGAAAGAATTTGAATGCTGTGTCTTGTGATTGTCTTGTCTTTGTTTTTGCCAACGGTGTTGAGTTATTCTCCTTAACCGATTCGGCTTCGCATGAGTAAGTTAGCTGTACGGTCTAGCTAGACCCTTGTGTTAATTATGAGGAAAATTGTTATTTTAGACGAATTATTGCATAAATATATGTGTGAATCTTTTGTGTGTGTATATCTTTGAAAAGTTTACATTGTAGGATTGTAAAATTATGTGATGATTCAAGAATAGATTGGACAATGAATATTATGTATGTAAATTTGCAAATTTGATTAATATCGAAAAATAAAGTTTATCTCTAGTCTACAATCCGCGCTCTATGTCTCAGACGGTTAAAGCTATAACACCAAACAAAGTGTTATAGCCTTTTACGTCTGTCAAACTTATTATTTTATCCGTTGACTAGATAATGAAACCTTTAAAAGTTTGCAGAAATATAAAAGATCTGAGGATGGGAGACCCTTGGTACCACCATTGATGGCACCATGTTATTACACGCCAGGGACAATTTCCTCGTCTTTGTTGCAATGCATAAGCAACCTATACTTTGGCTATTAGGATTTAGTATACCTCTCCCCGTAAAGGCTATGTATTATCAACGAAGTCCCATTTGGATGTTTGTTAATTTATAAGGGATGGTTAGCAACAAAGGGACTTCAAACGCAAGGAAATAAAACGGTCAGCAAACGTGAATTGTTGGAAGATTACCAAAGCTCCTGTATTAATTACCAAAATTACTGTAAATAGAAGTATGCCAATTTTAATAAAGAGGGTACCAATTAACCGCTGGGTAGAACGCTTGGCTACATAGTTTCCCAAAACACCCTTATTTGACCGAGAATAAAAGTGACCCTTAGTCAATTTATTACAGCTATCCTCAGCAGACTCAGGCAAGGAGATGAGGTAGAGAAAAACTGAGATGCGCTGTCCACTTATTGTGTAAATAACGTTATACCAGTCGACGGTGAATCGGACTAAATGCAAAGTATGAATCGAGACCATAAGTTGCAGATCGATATAAAAACGTGCTTATATGCATTTGATATTGTGGTAGTGATATATATGTTGTAGTAAACCAGAAGCATAGAGAATTTCAGTACGCTACAATCCTAGCAATTCTTAGACTATTGGTAACAAATATTTGGGAACTAGGAGCTGTGTATATGTAGTTCTGAGTGGAGCATGGGCACAGTAGAGGTTAGGTACTGATATTGATCAACATAAGGTAGCTTGCACCATGAGTTAACCCTATAAAATCAATAGATATCAAGTCAGATGTTTTCTCCCCATTATGTAATCAAAATCTGTGCTTTTGATTTAATTAGTGGTCTATTTTAATCTATAACTTCTGCCTGAAAAGACATGAAATAAAATGTATAAACAAATCGTTGAAATGTTCTGCATACAGCGCAGATGACATACGGATCAACGTGGTGGAGATGGAAGAATTTTGGTTAAAGTCGGTGGATGCCACTCCCATGTAGCATTTTTGGCCCAGAAACATTTATGTGAAAATTTGGTTTTTGTAAATGCTGTGTTTGTCAAACTAATCATACAAATATAAACAACTAGTGTTATTAAACAATTCAGACAAAAATCCACGTGAAAATATTACCTTTCTTCTAGCGGTTATTTCAATCATTGTAAATAAGGTTAACTGAGGGTTAAGTGCTTAGCAACAGCTGTATGTTCGATTCGTGAAACGTTGACAACGCAATTTCGCTGAAAGCATGTTTCATCAAATATTCCTCGTCTAGGTTAGCTTCGTTGCAGAAATTGCTTTGAAATTGAAGACCCCCTGATCTCAAACCAATCTGTAGGATTGCTACATCATGGCGAGTTACTGTTAAACCTTGTGATGCTTTGCTTTCTTTTGGCCGGCACTATTTAATCAAATCATGTTCGCGCTCAAAGGCTGAGGCTTGTCATACTGTCATAATTAATTATTTGAATCCTGTTTCCTGGGGAGGTAACAACGGTTCTTAATCGATCAGACCAGCGCCACCTGGAGTTGATGGCAAGAGGAAATGGAGTTACTTTGGCTCACCGGTGAAAACTTAGACGATTGTTGCAGTCTTGGCCCTATATGGAATTACCATTTAAGAGCGGAGCGTCAAGGGGGGGGGGGGGGGGGGATGGAATGTTTCATACGGGAATCCTATCAAGACTGTACATTGTGTGCATAGATCTTTTGCGTGGCGAGTCATGTTCCTTAATTCAATCAGTTACTATACGCACTTCCCGCTGATAAAAAAAATACGCCCTCTGGCTAAGGCCAGTTATTTTAAGAGTGGTGATGCTGCCTTTTTCTGTAGGAAAATAAACTTTCTGACATTATTGAAATGCTTCACCGTTTGGTTGTGCTAGTGTGAATTATTGTTGGAATACACCGCTGAAATGTAAGCGAAATACCCTTAAGTACAGCGGAAAATGCCAAACAATCAACCTATCCAAATATAATCCTACCTTTAAAAGACAGATGATCATGATATGTGTTGATTTTATTCGGGATTAACGTTATAAATAAAGGGAATTCACTTTTCTGACGGCCTGGGGAACGACAGGATGCAGGAAAGTATCCTCGACACCATTGGCAACATACAAACACAAAACAGGACAATCACGAGATGGAATACAAATGGAAGACAGATCATAGATCGGCTTCTTGTTCACTATTAGCTCTGAGAATACCGGTTCAACATTAATCTCCGTCAAAACTGCCCGAAGCACAGTCTGGAACATGCCATAAAGAGAAACGAATTCCACGTACTGTTTAATTCATTGTTAAACTAGAGTAGAATATAAAGAAGGCTACTTTACCTAGAAAAAAGCCCCGATAAAACAACTAAATTATGGTCCCGATATATTCTGTCACTTACCATAATACTGTATTGGCAATGTTGGATCTAGGTTTTTAGTTCTTTGAGAAAAAAAGTTCGCATTGTTATACACATATTCTATATCTTCATGTCTATATCGTAAATTATTTGTTTCAGTTTCGTTTAACCAATGTATTGTCTTCTATTTAAATGTTTGTCTTTACGTATAAAAGTATATAGCATCCTACGGTATTGCTGCAATGTGTTTTAAGACGAATTGGTTATAGATAGGTCGTTTTTCAGACCGAGGTACACGACAAAATAAAGATAATACTCATTGCATGATTATAATTGAGGTTATGCTATAAATGACAACAGTTGGTAAAGAATTTGTCAAATCAGACTGTGATCGTTACTGTATAGTGCTGTATATAAATGATCAATTGTATATCTCTCATTCCTTATTACCTTCTATGGCTGCCAAAGCACCCCGGGGGAACTTCTCTTTAACATGTCACATGTAAAGTGTTTTCTTCGGAAATATAGCTTATTTATTTAATCCTCATTCTGAATAATTTAGGACATAATGAAATTTGTCAGATTACTGATTTTCGTTCTAATCTGATTTCGCCGTCGGGTGAAATGAAATCATTTGGAACGAACAACGAAAGGAGAATTGTAACAAAATGTATTAAGGATGTTTTTCTCTACCGACATCAAACCGTACTAGGCCTAGATGTACATCATTTGGTTTTGTGTTTTGTTATTCCAGATTTATTTTCTACTTTTTAAACTGATGTTTATTGAACCCATCAGCTTAGTGTATTATTGTGCCGATAATGTTCCTTAAACTGTATAATAATCATAAAGGCTTTATTTCAAGGTTATCTCTTTAGTAGGGTTTTAGTTTGCGCAAATTTCATGACAAACTCGAACCAAAAATAAAGTACTCTTATCTTTGTCACGTTTAGTCCATGTACGTGCCAAAAAAATGCCGTATGTGGTATCCCCATTTATCGTTACTCTCCAGAAGTGTCTGATTCCACGAAGACATAACTTCTTCCGCTGCGCTATTGTGAAGTCGCCAGGAAGTACATTTTAGCTCCTAGCCTGGAACATGGCTTACGGTTGAACAGACTTACAAACCTTTTTAGTTGTTTTCCAATTAAAATAACACTTCGGTTGGTTTTCAATTGAAATAACTGCAGTTCGCTGTAGCAACTGATATTGTTCTATATGATGTTGGTGTTAAACGCCTTTCTAAGGTTATTTTACATACAAGGCGCGTCAATCCAATGATCGCAGGAAACCAACCACCGCACTAATGGCAAAAAAAACCCGCCGAAAAACCATCAGACGGAACAATCTCGCTTTAAACAGATCGGCCTTATGCGTCACCTCGGCTTTGAACACTGCGTCTTTGTGCAACTGGAATGAAACTCTAGCCCAGATTCGTTTTGATTTTGATAAACAAAAGGCAACTGGACAAAAAGCAAGTTGGCTCAGGCGATGGCTCTCTCGTAGAGAATAAAGTGAGTATATAGCTGAGCTGGTAGCCTCTCGAGGCCGACAGCTATGAGCCAGTTCCTGCCGCGTGCGGCGGGCTTAAGGAACAACATGAAAACGATCTGCTTATGATTTCGTCTATTGTATTGCTTCTTATTTCGTCATTGTTTGCTGCCTGTGATGTTGAGAGTGGTTTACTTGACATTTTGGATTGGAACTCCATTGATTGAAATTACTTTAATTACCGTCCAATCCCAATTTAAAAGAACATAAATCTTCTTTAGGGATGTATTAAACCAAGTCAGAAAGCGTAGCATCATACGTATATATTTTTTACTTATTTAAAATTAGATAAGTTCTTTATTTCACTTACGATCTTTATCGCAGATAAAACTTATGGCAACATTTTCATAGAAAAAGGAGAAGGAACCGATTTTTTGTTTTGTTTTTTTTACCAAATAATCAATATTTAAAAAACACATGATATGGTTAGGAATAAATTGGCGGGGAAAAAAGTCAAAATGACTTGTTCTATCCCAGGAACAAGATCTTTTCTTTTAAATTTTTCCCATTCACAAAAAGTGGCCCACATCCGTGGCTCAGTAGTTCACGCGTCCGCTGACTTATCCTACTTCGATGCACAGCTTACGTAATCAAATCCGCCATAGTCTAATGGTGTGGTTCTGGCAATCGCGAGGGGTGGTTTTCACGACATATACGCTCGGGTTTCCACCGTGTTCAAGCACGGAACAGTATTGAATGGAAAATCCGTTGACAGTGAAATATCATTGAAAAAAAGATAAACCCCAATCAAACAAACATAAACAGGTGTGATTTAAGAAGTTGTATGAATGAACCAATGTTTGACTTATTGAACAACTAAACCAGTAAACACAGCCAAGAGTACACAATATAAATAAAATTGAAATGTTGAAGTAAATAACAATTTGAAATGTTGTTGTAAATAAAGTTCAAATGCTGATGTGGTGTAAATCAGTTCCCTTGTGAGACTGGCACAGGCCATTATTTCTATATATCATCATTATCATTATATTAAACAACTTTTTAAAAAAGTATAATCTCTGGACTAGTTAATCCAGTCTGGGGAGAGCTGTCATCTGCTTCTGGAATGAACATACAATTTTAATTAGTTTTGTCTCTGGGCATTTTTAGTACATATCAGTCACCATGCAGTGAAGATGTCGCTGGGTAAATGGATAACATTTTAGACTTCGCCACACGAGTGAAGCCTTCTTCAATTCAACACAATCAATTATATCTCCTTAATTACCATTTTTTGCTATTCAAGCGTTCAAGCCCTCGGTGGTGCGTGCTGGCTTATTGTCTGACAGCCATGGCTTTATAATATATAAATAACGGGGAGTATAAAACTTGTTTACAGTGGATGGTGCTACTGCTTCAGAGTCCCGATGTCCGCTGGCGCGTGTGGATAAGGAAATTGACGACAACAGTTTCCATCTCTCCGACATGAAGTAAAAAATAACACCATATTGTTACCTTTCGCACAGAGGCAAGGCCCTGTTATGAAGTTTTTCACTTGAGTGATATGAGTAACGTTCAGTCCGACTTAAAACCTCCTCAATCAAACCGAACAACTCACTACTGTTACTATCCAGTCTTCACTCCACGTTAAACACCAATCAAACAAACAAACCAAGGTATACAAACATCACAGTTATTAAGAAGTAATATAGGAGACTCAGGGCCATATGACAGAAAATGACTGGTCAGTCAGCCGCAAAAAGCCGTATTAGGCGCAAGACAATTATTAATTTGCCATAAACCGTAATGTTAACGTTTGACACCACAGTTCCTTCTCGAACTTTTGTTGGGTGAAAACGCCTTTTTTTTTTTAGTTAGAACCCCTGGAGTGCGATAGGAGCTGTCCAGGTACCTTCAGAATGTAAACAACAGCCCAATCACCCCTCCATCTTCTAGGCTTTAATATTACACTGACCAGAAACCTCCACTCAATTTCTTTACATCAGTACCAAATACTCCAACAAAAACAGTTTCCAGGAGCAGAAGAAATAAAACAAGACAATACGCTAATTGTATTAATAACTATATTCGATGCGGACAAAACGGAAGTTAATAATAATGGTTTTACACCATGTAAGGAAGCAAAACTTCTGTGTTTCAAGGTTTACAACGGAGAGTACCTAAGTAATTAAACAAATCTGCGGCCAGTATAATTTAACAAATCAACAATAACAGGATAATTTAACCTTCTCTTTGCTGATAAACCCCTTACGCCATTGCTATCGTGATAATGAAGAAATATTGGTACATGTTGAAAATAAAGATCAGTTTATCTCGTTTATTCATTGTCTATTTTTTTATGCCTTACAACCTTTATTACCTAAACGCACGTGGCAGCTGTTAAGTTTTAGCTTGTGACTGTCGGGTTATGGATCCTACTTCGATGCACCTCTCATGTAGATCAAATATATATCAAGGCGGTGACTTCCAACAAACGCAGTTTTTTTTGCCGGGTTTTCATCGTAAATAAGACTGGGTAAAAAATGAACAAAATATCATCATATACAGGTATATGAATGACCCAGAGTACGACGCCAAAGCCCAAACAAACCTTAAAGCAACATTGTTAAGTCAAACTGTTTTATAATCCAATTCTGTTATCAGCAAAGATGGATTTTATAAATGTAATAAAGGTGACTTTAATAGCCTAACAGACTGCCAAAATATGTTCAATATCGTGCATAATTTCAACCAGGGATGTCCCCATACGCACACATGTATGGGTGGATGGTTTGAAGTCAATGCAAAATGTCGATGGTTAACGTGTTTTCCTTTCATGGTATTCTATGGTTAATTTTATATTTATTGATATATATAGGTGGCATGCGTCAAGTTTGTGCTTTGACATGTTTGATACATTGCAGGTGAAGATGTGCACATTATAGGGATAATGGGACTTTTGTGAAACAATTCATGACTTGTATATGGTCTCATGTATGTATCCAGAGCATGATCATCGTGAAGTGTCGAGAATTGTAATGCGCAAACTGTTGCAGTGTAGGCGTGGGACATGCATTTTCATTCTCAACACGAACAGAGAAGTTTAAACCGACTTATTAAATGGTGTGAAAACATCAGTCATCCGTGATTCCTGGTTGGCGTTTTTCTTATGGTAAATATTTCTCCATTGCCATCAATATGGGTACTTAACTTAAATACGTTTATAACTCCCGCCAGGAGAATGGATAAAGACAACCACCTTAACAATGCCAATGGAAGTAACATTGTCAAAATTAAAGGAAATCTCACGAAGTAACACAAACTGCAAAAAGACAATAAACCGGCTTCAGATTTTCCTTAACAATAGCAGATGGAGGGCAACGTTTTTAACCGACCCGCCCGCCTTTTTCTTGCAAACATTTTCACAACTATAAGCTAGAATTTATAATGTTGTGAACCACATGTGATTTATCTTGGGTAAATTTGGTTTGCTTGTTTAATGGCGAGTTTTACAGAAAAAAACCTGTCATAAGTTCTCCATGTATATGAATGTTTTGATTGCGATTAGTAGATAATTTTTGTTCAGGGATTCCATTCATCATCCTACCTCAATATAAACAAAACTGTTTTTCTGTTTCTCTTTCAAAGATGTAATTGTAAATTTCATGCTATGTCTTTATAAAATATGCAAAGTAATTGCACGGCAGTTTGCACACCTAAGAGAGGATTGTTTGTATGTTATAAAAACGAATGCGTAAAAATATTTTAATGAACAACTTTTTATTGATAAAAGTCTTATTAAGGTTCTACTTCAGACCGTGTGTTGGTTAGGCGTGGATAAATCATTTCGTGGTACAATGGCACCAACATTTCCCTACCTTAAGTCGCAAATTATTGTGGTAAATAATTAAACTACTTGTTATTTGATTACCAGTACTCACCATTATAATCGCACTTAAAAGTTAGTATTATGTTATCAACAAGGAAAGTTCTATCTGAATGTTAGTTAATTTTATGAATAGGTAATACCACTTACCAGCAAAGGGAATTGAAGGCCAAGAGGGACGATGAATTACATATCTCCCAGTGTGCTTGCCAAACTGAACAAAACTAAATCATTATACTCGAAGTATACCAAATCCAATGAGGAATGTAACATTTAATATTTAGTAGACTGTTTGGCTTAAGAGCATCCCAAAACACTTTTATACACAGATAGTACTAACCAATGTCCATTTATCAGAACTACCCCCCGGGAAGGCACAAGCGTGAAGTGCTTGTCCTCGAACTGTGTTAATCACATGTTGCCGGTGATGTATGACTTCAGTATGCACTAAGACCATTAGTATACGATCGGTGTAAAACTTATAGGTATCCAATATGTTCTTGGTGTTATATTTGCCCTTAACTATATTGCAGCAATAGACGACGTATTAAGAACCGTTTGTCATATGAAAAGGGAATACATTTTGAGAGTGGTTTGCCAGAGCTGCCGGCTCTGATCCAATGTACTTGCTTGTAGATGGTTTTGGAGAGAAGCGTCTAATCCTCCCGACGTCAATTACATTAAATGGCTGTTCTAAAAGAAACTCTTGAACAGCGTCCCTTGTGGCCTTGGAAGGGCGAGCCTTTGGGCCCCATGTTTTTGTTTTTTTTAGCTTTTGATTGATTGTCTGGTTGTTTAATAATACTTTGTTTGTTTGTTTTTTTTGTTGGTAACAGTTTGCGTTGGTGTAGTGGTTTTTGTTGGTTTTGAGTTCACGTTAACACCAAAACCAAAACGGAGGTTCATGGTTAATAGCAGAAGGGTTTTCATCCCCTGCGGAACACGTAAAGAAGGTTTGTGTCGCACCAGACACAGAAACTTTCTTTGTGGCATAGACGTAGGCCTGTGATGAACCCTTGGGACAGCTGACACCGTAACTAACATTCTTTTCAGACTTAATCAACATGGAATCGCTTTTTTTTTTTAAGTGACTACAATTTTTGGAGGAAGCCATGTGGGCCTCATCGCAGTTACAAAATTTTATTGTTTAATGCAGTCAAAGCCCTCATCGCCCTCTTCAGAGCAACGAAAGCAAATCAAACCACCTATACACTGGGCCTTACCGTGTCCGAACTTATGACTGGAAACACCTTGTTGGATTGGGAATGAAGGTATCAACCCTGATCCTGTAAGGACCGATGTAGATGTGCTCTGGCACTGAAGAAGAATCGAAAGTAATTAAGTATGTAATATATTTTATTCTAGTACCATCCTTTCTAGCCGTGAAACGCTTAACGTTGCAGCAATTTAGAGATCTGTGTGGTGTTACGGCTGCATGTAACTCTTTAAATTAAGATAATTAACCGCCAGTTGCTCTCTCGTGCATTCCCCCAAAATGTCACCAGACCGCATTAAGTAACATTTGTAAGAGTGCCTGCCGTTGCTATGAGTGTCTTATTTAAGGCGAACGGCTAAATGTTTGACACAGGACTCTCGACTTTGCTAGTGATAACAATAAATTCTGGCCAGTTCTGTTTCACTTTTTCGTTTATATCTATTTCCGTTACTTTTCTTTTTTCCCAATATTTGTAGTGGGTGGTTGAATTGCTATTATAAGAAGTTTTAAGTTTCACGCCCCCATGCCCCCACCTGCCACTGAGTACCAAACAAGAGCGAAACCTCTTCATAGGTATCCAGTAGAGGTAGGTAACGACGATTCCATGAGTGGTATTTTCTTTTGCTCCCCACTTAATTGACCCATGAGCCACCACCTTATGCAATGATCGTAATGTGTGGTGGATTGAACCTTTTTATGTAATTAACATTATTTATTTCAATTAAGACTCATTAATATCGATGGAATTAATATTGGATCATTGCAGAGGTCGGCAACAAGCCGATTGATCAGATCGGGCCAATCTGACCACCCGTCTAGGAGAAAATTGAGCCAAAGTTGGAGCTACAGGGCAAAAATAAAGAATTATAGATATACAGTCTTACAGCAACAAAGGACATCAACATACATGTACATAAGCTCTGTATGAGGTGTTGTATGACAGCCGTTACCTATTGAAACAGCCCCGTGAGGGAGCGGGTGGGACATGGCCTTGCAGAATACTCCCTCGGCTTCCTCAGTCGATCATAAGAGGCGAGAAAAGAGGTTGCTTTCTGTCGCACTGGTCTTCGCTGAGCTAAAGGGTAACGAGAAGCAGATTTGTTTTTGATGTTCTGTATTTGTGTCCGTCGTCATAAAGGTAAAATACCCTTAAGTATGACGTTAAACACAAATCTAACAAACAAACAAACCTATTGAAACATTCCACAATTGGTGCGACTTAACTAACATTTCACTAGGTATCTTCGTTCTTTCAGGAAAAAAACTGCATTGCTTTCTTGCAAGTGCAACCTCGGTAGTATATTTTACCAGCAAAAACATATCCTTGACTTGTTTCTTTACTGTTTATATGAAATTCGGTCAAAAGTAAAGATGGTTAACAAGTACGTATATGAATCAGGACCGATATTATGAAAGATTTGTCATCTATGACCACGGAACCGTAGACAAAATAAATGTTATGATTATGTTATGACTATTACTAAGGCCGGGTAACGGTGAACCGTGCTGTAGACGGCGACTGTCATATAAATGATCAATTGTATAACATCAATTATTTATCCTTGTCTGTAACCCAGGGGAAAATTACACTTAATATGCTGCCTGGAATATCGTTTTCTCCAAAATATAACCTATTTATTCCATCAGCATTCTAAATAATTCAGATAATAATAAAATGGGACAGTTGACCGATTTTTTCTAGTCTGTAACCATCGGTTAAAATTAAATCAGTTGAAAGGAACAACGAGTGTAGAAGAACATAACATACTCTATTTGTAGACGATTTCTGATTTCGCTGATTTGTGATTTATTTGTCAACTACCTGTATGTAAACTTTCTGACAATCTTTAATCTAGTCGTCAGGTTGTTTATAGTTTTTATGTCAAAACTGACAATAAGCCTAAATATTAATTTTAAGATCATTACTTTCCAATACCATTTTGCCATTACGCTGGAGCTCGACGGGATCAAACGTGAAACTGTACTAGTCCATCGTATCTGTCAATTTAAGCCAGTGTAACGTTCAATCCCGGAAATAGCTTTTTACTATGGGACCGGCATTATTCTGAATGTGGGCAGGAACAGGGCACAGGAACATGGGATGGTGGGTCACACAAGCAGGAACAGGAACATGGGGTGAAGGGTCACACAAGCAGGAACAGGGCATAGGAACATGGGAGAGGGGTCACCCAAGCAGGAACAGGGAACAGAACATGGGATGAGGGGTCACACAAGCAGGGTACAGGAACATGGGATGGAGGGGGGGTCACACAAGCATGGTACAGGAACATGGATGAATGGATGGCGGCGCACACAAGCAGGAACAGGGCACAGAACATGGGATGGGGGGTCACACAAGCAGAAACATGGCAAAGGAACATGGGATGGTGGGTCACACAAGCAGGAACAGGAACATGGGATGGGGGTCA